>JAJHUR010001388.1:574-56883 GCA_027495735.1 Lutjanus campechanus | reverse complement strand
TTTTACTTTTGGAATACTTCAAAATTGTCTTGCCGAGCCCATTGATCTGGGTCAATGTAGTTAACGCTTGCTTTTGTGAATAACCTTACTGAAGAGATCCCTTTACTGTTCTCACAAGGTCATACAGAACAGTGGCCAAGACATAACGAGAATCATTTGTTGAGTAAATGGATCATATTTGTGGGAAATTAGTGATACAGTACATATCAGCAATTCAGGTAAGCAAATTAGCCAGCTAGTAAGCCAAACTAACAAGCAAGTGAGGTCAAATTTTATTTATATTGCCCCAAATCCCAAATCACAATTTGCCTGAGGGGGCAATCTGTGCAGCGTACGATACCCTCTTTTCTTAATGGTAGAACATCATTAGCATGACAAAGCACAGTAGCATGACAAAAACAAGTTAAAGTTTCCTCAAGGTGCTTCCTCAAATCAGACATGGAATAATTTGATACAGACAGCAGCTTGAGTGATGCAAACCAGAGTTGTGCTGTGTCGTAATATTGCAACTTTATTGACCATGTGTGTAAAATGTTGTTTATATTAGGGCATTCATGACTACTGCATTTCCGTAGACATCCACTGCTCCCAAAAAACAGTCGGCTAATCAGCTAGTCATGGGAAATCAATTTTTTTCACCTAATAACAATGATCAATTGTCATCAAAAAAGTCTCAAATACAACTAATGTAGGCAAGACCAACTGGGGGGTAGTGAATTGATGTTGTCTGATTTGATATTGTCTGAGCTGGTGATAAAGTTTGACTTAAGTAAGAACACAGCTTTTTTGAAGGGATAGCAGCAGTCTCTCCGTCTCTAAATTTTGCTAAAACGAAAGATAAACAATTAATCTACAATGATGGATGGTGTCAATGGTGATGGATGGTGGTTTTGATAGTCGATTAGTTGAATATTCTGCGAAACCCCTATTTTATTTCCATGTCAAGTATGTATTCTTGATAATGTCCTAACTGTGTATTTCTTCTCGTGTGGTGTGTGACAGGTGCACTGTGCATGCACAAATTGCAAATGGCTATTTTTTCCGTTTATGGGAAATGCGTGCCTCATATGAATTTTAGAGCAAATGAAACAAAAACAAAGGAAGTCATCCTTTCAAGTAGTCTATGTTAAAGACAAACTGTCTTCAGAATACCACCAATTTAAACTGTGACTGTAACAGAATACAGTTACCCATATTTTGTATTTCAAATACATAACGCTGTTACTTGTATTCTGTTACTCACCAAACCCTGGTGATAGATTTTTGCCCTGCATAGTTTGAGTGTCCAGACCTTCAGGACAGGTAGGTCAGATGAGGGAGATTTTGCCTGGACAGTGGGGGTGTGGTCACTCTCCTGCCTGCACCTGTCTCACTGAGTCTGTGGCACAAAGCCAGAGGTCAGGGGTCACCGCAGGGGGCTGTCAAGGTCAAAGGTTTATCACTCTCCGAGGGGTCCTGGAGCCATCACTCAGACCCTACAGTACACACGATCTGCCCAGTCGAGTTTTTTTCTTCCCCCACTTTTTCTAATCCTTCCAAATGGCTCGGGCAAAACTCCTGACAGCAGCAAGAGAAACAAACTGTGGGGTGTGGAGCTCTAAGCCATCAGCTGGAGATTTCACTTTGAAAAGATTCCCTTTTACTCACTGCCCTTTCCACCAATCAGAGGGCCCGCCAGAGTCCAGGCACCCAGAGCAGCTGCCCTCTGACCCTGCCAGCGGTTGTTGGTTTATTTTGTTTGGGCATTTTAGAGAGGATGGGGCTGCTTTTGACAGGTCAGGCAGCAGGACTTGGATGAGGTCTTTAGCAGAGACAGCCAGAGAGGGAGAATTTCACAGCTCGAGAAAAGACTCAAGCTACCCCTGGCTGGTGTTGCAGCTCCAGTAATACGCTCGTATTGCTGGAGAGGTTGTCATATTCATTGAGACATGTGGAAAATGGCCCATTTTGGGGGGAAAAGAGGGGCCATTCATGCAAAGTCAATTCCATCAAGCAGACAGAAATTCCTCGATACCCCTGTTTATGCAGCTGTGCCCTCTGATCAAATTACACCAACCCTCCCACGCCTCCTGCTACCACCCCAACCTCCTCTGATACCATTTTCCCATACACATGTGCTGGCTTGGCTTGACTCGGTTTGACTCGGCATGCCAGCCCAGCACGACAGAGATTTGCATTTCCATTATAACAGGGCTACGTGCTTGAAGGTGTGTCTTGAAGGTGTGAATAAGTACTTAATTTCCTATTATTTTTCCACAATAAGAGCCCACTGTTATTTTGTTATTTAAAGACTTTTATTATGAAGCAGAAAAAATTGGAAATGTTGGGTTTTAACCTAACACAACTCCACAATGGCTGAAAATGAACACAAAACAGTAAAATATGGAGGAGTGAAACTAACCTTTAAACCTCAGAGATTCAGTTAGAGGTGACGAAAGTACTGAGAGCTGGACACAGAGACTTTTAAAAATGTCTTTCTCTCTGTATTCCTGCACACAACGCACACTTGGGGGAGAGAAAGGGGGGTTGCCAGGGGTTGGCCGCAGTCATCAAGATTTCTCTACAGCCCGGGTAGAGGCAGGTCAGGCTCACTTTGGCAGTACTCTAGAAACTGTCCATCTCAGGTGAGACACGGCACAGCTCGCTGTGTTATAAGTAATAATGCAAATCAGTGTGGCATGGTTTGACAACTGTTATTTTGTCATTTAAACACTTTTATTATGAAGCAGCAAAATCAGGAAATGTTATCTTAATACAACTCCTACATGGCTGAAAGTGAACATGAAACAATAAAATAAAGGAGCACAGAAACGGAACCCTTCGAACCACAGAGATTCAGTTAGAAGCAACAAAAGAGCTGAATACACAGAAACTTTTAAAAATGTCTTTGGAGTTCAACAACTCTTGTTTAAAGGGAAGGAAGGAGGATGGTCACGGCTTGGCCGTAGTCAGTGAGACGTCACCACAGCCCACTTGAAAGCTGGTTGGGCATGCATCTCGGGAGCCATTCGGCACAGCTCAGTGCGTTAAAAGTGGTAATGGAAATGTAAATCAGTGCAGCATTGGTTTGACTCGGCACAGCCAAAAGTGTCACTGGAAAAACCCTGCGAATGTGCCAGGAGCCTCAGATGGGTCTCCCATTCACAGGGGACATTGGGAGAGGTAAAGAGACATGAGGGGGCATGTAACCCAGAGTTGCACCTATCCACAGCAGTAATTGGGGCAAAGCCACGGTGCTTCCATGGGTCAGAGGAGGGGCCTGTCATGTGAGGGGCACGTAGGGGCAAGCAAAGGAGGCACGTCCCCAGAGAAGTACTAACCGTCATGCTGTAGCACCAACTCTGACAGACCGCGGGGAATGGACCCGCCGCATTGAGCCTGTCAGCTGTTCCAGCAGCGCAGAGCGATCGCGGAGCCCTCCACTGGGACTGTATTACTGAAGGCTTTTCTTCTCTGCCTCTGTTTTATTTTTTGGGTGGGGAGGGCAGGGTTTGCGAGTCGGCGTGCGAGAGGGGGTGTTGAGGGGTATAATTGAGAGCACAGAGGGAGCTTCGTCTCTCCATCTTATGATTTGGAGGTGAAGACAAGCGCCCTCGGGGGCCCCCTGTCAGAGCTTTTGGGCGCGCTCAGTGCAGACTTCAATAAAAACACACAAAAAGAATTCCCCCACAAGGGCGCCTGGCTGAATTGCTGACGCCAATGTAAAAGATTCCGTTTTCTGTGAATCATTTAGTACGCGACCCTGAGCTCTCTCTACACAACGTGACAATAACAGGAAACCCCCCTCTGTCCTCCTCATCGAGAAAAAAATGAGAATTGCAACAAACCCAGAGAATGCCTAATAATTTTTTTCACACGTACAATTTCACACATCGATCACCCTCTGCCACTCCTCCATTTTTTCCTCTTCCCCTCCCACCTCTCACTCCTCTTTTCTTTTCTTTCTCTCACTGTATTCCTGTCATGACAAATGTCAAACACAGTCCGTTAGGAGGGTGTTTTTTCTTTCTGGTAACCAAGAGCTTGCCAAGTCGAATGTGCGCTGGGACAAGACTGCTGCGGAAGCATCACATTGGAGCATCAGCATCAGATATTTCTGTGAAAGTAACAGAAATGTTTGAAGGTGTTGTCACAAGCTCACAGGTTCCTGCTGTTTGTGTGCACCAGAGGGAAATGGCGCCTTCTCACCCCTTTTGTCTCCACCCTCCCTATTGTTGTTTTTAAACTTATTTCTCTGTTTAGTTGTTATCACTTTTATTGTAGTTAAGAATCTCAGCATGGCTGTTTTTTTGTGGATTTTGACAGAGGGGGTCGGTGTTGTAGTCAGAGTTAAAATTAGAGGAGTTGCTTTTCTGTGTGACTTGGAGACATGTCATCTTCTAGAAGCGGTGGGGAGTCTGTCAGTCACAGCCATGGTGTGTTTTAATCATCTCTGTCCCACTTGGAGATGCGCTGACGGTTAGAGTGAGGGTTCCCTCCCCTGGACAATACCAGTATGCTCGAAACTCATACACTCTGATGTCAGACGTAGCAACCAGTTAAGAAATATGAGACGTTTTCTTCCTCAAGTTAATCCTACAAATTCAATGGGGGAATCAAGCGATGTCTGGTGAATTTGAAGACATATCACAAGTGTGTTTGAAGGTTTTTGTGATCTTTCGAACGATGTGACAGCTGGAAGGAGATTGGCAACAAAATAGCAGGAGTTTGTCACTATAATAAGAGAATGAAGCTGATAGAATAATCAAAACCCAAGACATCTTAGAAGCTTAATGAGCGAGGGCTCCCCCCAAGCGAGCAATAATAATAGTGTTTTGTAATTCTATAGCCCCTTTAATAATACTCCAAGGAATTTTAAATAGACATTTCTTTGTAAAGCAAAGTAGGTTAGACTGCAAATTATATTTTCCATAATGTAGCGGAGATGACGGGAAGTGTCTCTTTACAGTAAGGCTTTAAGAAACATATGTACACCCTAAACTGTTCAGTGGAGTTGGACTGCATATTCTCTTAACCCTGTGCAAGAATGGCCACTACTCTACACCCATCCAATTCGGTCTCCTTTAACCCCCAGCCCCCGTCTGTGTCTGTGCATGCTCCCTGCAGACCTCTCCAGAGATATGGCCTCTCATTTCTGAGAGCATCCTCTGACAGTCTTAATGGACAAGTAGTCTCTCTACAAGGCCAGGAGAGCTCTCGCTGAAAAGACCACTCTGGGCCATGTCTGGGATAAGTACTGTTTTCTCCTCGCTCGTCGTCTCAGGCCCAGCTAAGATTGTGTTTATGGGCAGGAATTAAACTGAGCCGTAAGACGGCAGTGAACACGGAAGGAAGGAGAGGAGAGGAGATACTTTTGAGGCTGTGCTCGCCTTAAAATGAATAACAAATGCCAAGAAATGTGTGAAAGTGTGTGTAATTATAGAAAAAAAGACATTAGGTGATAAATTATTTGATAATATTCTCACATCTGTGCTAAGATTTCACTACCTGATCCCAAGCCAACCAGTCAGTAATTAACTCTATAGATTGTCTTATAATCAGACTTTGAAAATGAAAATCTGGAACAAAAAGCAAATAAGGTACCATCACTGTAATATTTTAAAGGAGAAATCAGTAATATATTTACTGTGTTAATCCATAAAATGACCATGATATGTCATCAGAAATGAAGGAAACATGCTAATTTTAAATACTGACTTCTCTGACAACAACGCTACAGCCAGCACGTTCTCCTTTGAAATTTCCAATTGTTTGTTGTTTTGCCCATTTTACATTTATTGGAGGTAAAAATTCATACTGAATGTTCACAGAAAGATCACATGTCTGTTTATGAGTTGAAAGAAATCATGAACGTTTTTTAGAAGGAGCAGATGTTTATAACTGTTATGCAATATGTTAATGGAGTCTGGTAGACTCCAACTCGCTATTTGGACTGTACACATCACCCCCCACCTGATTTATCAACTAGTCGCTGCCTGAGAGACTTAACTTAATATTATATTTCGCATTGTCACCTGGTGCCAGAATTTTGAGTTTTTATTCACATAAATAAAGACATTCCTACTAAGAATAGATGCAGTAAAGGTACAAATCGATGCATATAAAAAAAATACAAAATGTAAGAACTTAAATGTCTGGTGCAAAGAATTTCCTGGGAGATGACCTCTGTACTCATGTTTAATTTCTAAATGTAACGTCTTCGACTGTGCTTTATTGTATCTTGCTCTACTCAGCTTTTAATTCACTTTATGATATATCAGTTTATCCTCTTTTTACCTCACTGTTTCAGTCTTTCAATTTGCTAAAAGCCCTTCTATGGACGTGTGTTCCAAATTGACATCTGCTAAAAACACTATGATACTTGCATCAAATAGCTGTTTTCAGTTTGTCCATGTATATTGTATCTGTCTCTATCAAATAAACCATAAATAAGTCATATAATTATATGTGAAAAGTTGCTAAATGTAACTCTTAATCACAACATCCTTTCTAATTGCAGCTGGAGTGAGGAGATTAACATTTTAGCCATTTAATGTTCACCAGAATGACGCACGCCGCTAAATTGAGCTTTAAACAGAAGTACTTAGAAAAATATTCCTGCAAGCCCCCAAGCAATTAGTCCAGCTGCCTGCCTTTGTCCACCTACCCATTGTGTTCTTTGTAAAAACCATTCTCTTATACCTCCACTTACTCCATCCTCTGAGACGCCATTGGAAATCCAGGGCTCGGAGTTGAACCCACAGTTGGTTTAAGTGTAATGAAATGTATGTCATGTCTCTGGCTCTCTCCCTCTGGCTTCCCCTCACCCCTGGCCCCCTGAAAGCACTGCCTTTGACAGGAAGGCCTCTGTGGCTTCTTCTGCAGTGATCTTTAGCCCCTTCAGGTCCCATTGACTATTTCAGGACGTCCCTGCGATTTGAGGGTGGACTCAACCGTTCACGCATGCTTCAGAGCATCGACTGAGGAGAAAAATAGACAGATAGATGGAGTGGAAGCCTCGTACGACTGGACCGGCCCACTGGGAAATCCGACCCTGATGCCTGGCCACATAATGTTTTACAGTATGCTTATTGAAAAACAGGTTGCACTTTATTTTACAGCACATTAATAAAATGCAATAAGATGCACTTTGTATCAAACTAGGCTAAAACTAGAAGTAATATGTTAATATATTTATCACCATTCATCACTAATTAGACACCACACACCCAACTGTACAAAACTAGAAATAAGATGTCCTTTATTAGTTTTAGAACCTTTATTAAACCCTATTTAGAAGCAAATTACAACAGAATGACATGGTAAACTAAAGTCTATTGGTTCCCACTGTTAGACTCTTATTAGACTTTCTTAGAGGGTAATTAGGGACACATTACAACAGAACTGTACTGTAAACTAAAGTTTATTGTTTTCCACTGTTAGACCCCTTATTAGACCTTTTTAAGAGGGTAATTTGGGGCACATTACAACAAAACTGTACTGTAAACTTAAGGAGATCAAACATCTGCTTCTTCCCCATTAAAAAACAATATGTGAATCTACCAATTTAAGGCCAAAATTATAGAGAAAGAGTAATATGTTGTCAATGGTTTACTGCAGAGACTTCACTTGTGATTTCACTTTAGTTTACAGTACAGTTTATTGACTAATAAGGAACATATCTTGCTTTTGTCTAATTTAATACAAAGTACAACTTGTTACAGCATGTTAGTACTGTAAAATAAAGTGCAAAACGTCCAGTTGGTAGTGCTTATTATGCATGTTGTGGACCTAGTTATGTGCTCTTCTACTCTGCGGTTCACACAGTCTTCTTTTCTGTGTTTATAGTCCAATTTTGTGCACATAATAGAAACATACTAAACTATGGCAGCAGAAGTCAGGTGCAGTTTTTGCAGAAGGACCCCGGCTGAGCCATTCCAGATGATGCACATTTAAATTTGAACATATATTGACTCAGTTCCTAGTATCTGTTTATTTATCATATATTCAATCTTTATGCAGATGAGGGCGAACAGATCATGCATGGAACACTTACCTTGCATCTGTACGTGTGTATGTTTATGAGGCCGTGGATGCGATTTACCTGGAGCTTTCGTGAGACTGTGCGTATGTATGTGTGTTTGTTCCCATGTGTACATCTGTGCGTGGACGTGTGTCTGTGCATGGATATTGCAGCTTGGAGAGAGTGTGCATGTCCACTATATTAGACAGAGCGTGTGAGGGGTGCCTCAGCATGTGTGTGCTGCTGTCTGTTCGGAGCTCTCGGCGCCAGCAGGGAGCGCCATTCCAATTTACCCATCAGCCGCAGAGGTAGGGGGTAAAAGCGCGGGGCATCGCTGTCGGAGATTTCACATTCGAGGGACGAGATTACCAGTCAGGGGACCCCTGTGTGGAGGTGATGAGGGAGGGAGACTGCAGGGGCACAGTGTGGGGGAGTTGGGACTGTTGGGGGACGGGGAAGTGGTGAGAGGAGGGAGGGCAACACGACTCAGCGCCACCCTGGAATCCGTGGGCTCTCTGTTTTCTGGGGAGCGTAGCTGCCAAGCTGCACATCTGTTTGACACCAGGCGCTGTGGTATGGCAGTCAGGGGCTGTCTGTCCTGATTCACATCTCTTCGCTCTCTAGTTTGTTCTAAGGATCTGGACAACTCTGCTGAAGCTCTGTGTCTTTAGAGGTCCTTCTAAAACTGTGTTTATGGAGGTTTTAGAAAAAGAAAACCCCAAAACCAAAGGATGAAGGATTCTTAGTCCCATAACAGCAATCTATTTATCCTTTCGTCTGTTTTTTCATTCTTCCTACTAGGGGTGGAACAGTACACAAAATCCACAGTTCGGTACGTACCTCGGTTTTAGGGTCATGATTCAGTACGTTTTTGGTACAGCGTTGAAAACAAGGACAAAATAACATTTTTGTTATTAACTTTGAAAAAACAATGGCTCATTGTCCTTAAGTCTTACTGTAACAGTTAAGGCACTCAAATACTGACATATTATCAATAAAAAAAAAGAGGAAATAACAATTGTCGGTAACATTACTCTGCAAGACTCCTGAACAACTTTTGCTTGTTTCACTGGAGCAGAGCTCAAGCGCTTTGACCAGATGCTTAAATCCTGTAGTCTTTAGAGTGAGTATGCTCACATAACCACAGAGATAAACACTTGTATAGCATTAGTTATTACTTTGGTCTGAATCTGCAGTGAGAGGCTGCCAGAACGCCGTGGTGAGAAGGACTTACCTTTTTGTCTGGTTCTCCTAATCAACACACAGGCATCACATAGGCGATGCAGTCAGAAACAACATGTTTGAAGTGCTTCCTCAGACAAACCCGACTTCAGTTGAACAACAATTTGACACTAATATTTTCAATGTAACTAACCAAGTACAACGATACTTAATAAGCTTGACTAACTGGGCTAAGCTAACTGGTATGCTGCAGCTGATACTAGAGATGCATCCAAATCCAAATACATTATTCAGACAATCATAAATAATGTCATGTAAACAGATTTTTTTTTTTTATCCAAGGTGTGTGAGGACTTTGATCAGTCAGTACATTTTAATCGACTTATCTTAACTTTTGTCTACATACATTTTTACACAATTTTTACCTGAATAAAATTCCTTTAAAGTAATAGTGGCCTACTTTTACTTACTTCTAGTACTGTGAACTGCAGTAAGAAAACACAAGTTACACAAGATGAATGCAGTATCATTAGAATTTAAGATTATTCCCTTCAAATGAAAGATGTTTTTCCATATACCTTTTTTTTACACCTTGTTCAATGCCTCCCAGTTAAAGGGAGAGCAGCTAAGTTCAGACAGCTCATAATAGTTAAAGATTAAAAAAAAGGAGAGACAGATGAAAAGCACAGTATGAGGATATGAAAATGAAATATCTTTCATAATTCTTTACAGACCAATAAAAATGCTTTGAGGCATTGAAAGCGCAAAATATTTACATATAACAATTTAATGCAACTTCTGGTCTGTATATGGATACAGAGACAGATATTTTTGTTGGTTGAACAGACACAGATGATACAGATAATAATGTCTTTGTGCACCTCTAGTTGATACAAAACAACTGGTGCACTGCCAAAACTTTTCTAGGCAAAAAATTGCACATAGAATTTCTGTTCCACGAGTAGTAGATATAAATAAGCAACTTTGACAGTTTGGGTCACAGGGCATGCCAAACTGAGGAAGGTGCATCCCAAACCGAACAGCCTGCACCCAATGGTTTGAGGCAAATAAACTTTACTTTCCACCCCTACAACCTGCTGTGCTCAGGAAAGATTTGTGCATCTTTAAACACTAGCAGATAATCATGGCATTGTAAAATCATCCAGAATAGTTAACTCAGACCCAGTCTCCTGTCGGCCATGCTCATTCAGCCTGTGTTTGAGTGTCGGCCAAGTCAGCCATGGCTGCTCCAGAGGCCCTGAAGCCTGTTGGGGAGACGGGACATTCCAAACAGCATAACTCATTCTTTACACCCCTCTGCTGCCATTAGTTAATTATATGCAGGTGTTTTCCTTTCTCAGGTTTTTTTTGCTGTAGATCTAATAAAAATGTAACCATAAGTACATAAAGCCAGATAGTCAGAGAAAAGGAAAGGGGGAAACGGTGTGGAGGAAGTGGCTGAATGTGCTGTGTGAAGCAAATTATTGCCCCCATGTAGATTCATCAGTTCTCCCTGCTGGATTAAGGAAGGGCCTTTCTAATGAAGTTCGCCCCGTCAAAATGAAGGGACTAATTCTGATTTAGCTGAGGTAATGAACTTCCCCTCTCCTAGTGAGAGCAGCACCATGGGGCGAGGAGAGAGGGGTGGTTGTGTAGGGGAGGAGGGGGGGGCGGGGGGCAAAGGAGAGTGGCAGCAAGAGAGGAATGGAAGAGAGGCAGGACGAAGACAAGACAGGAGAGACACATGGAGTGAAGACAGAGAGATAGAAGGAAGCTAGGTGGAGAATGAGAAAAAAAATTATGCAAAACGCCTGTCTCGTATTTGCTGAGATGTATTAAATTTCCAGTGCGGGTGCCTGTGTTATATAAAATTATGCTAATGTCTTGTGGCCCGCTGCGAATGGCGGCTTGCTGGTCCTGAGCATGCGTGGCTGGCCGCTACACAGAGCGCGCTCAGTGGGACTCAGCTTTTCTATTAAGGAAAACCTCTAGACACCTGATGATGAATTCTCTCTCACCAAATGTTCCCCCTTTTTTGTGTCGAAAATATGAGCGCTTTTCTAAATGACTTTGGAGAGCCCGGCGTGGCACTCGGCGGCCTGCGTCGAGCAGGGGGGAAGGGGGTATGGGTAGGAGGGGGGGGTCCCTCTGCAGCAGGCTAAGGGAGTCAATTAAGGCAAGCACTGATAATTATAAGCCGGCAGAACGCAGGGGCTGGCTAATTGTACAGTGTTCCATGCCGTGAGCTCAGCCAAGGGGCCTCTCCGCAACGCTCTCTTCCCCTGCTCCTTTGTGTGGACCACAGACCCCATAGAGCCACATACCTCAGCCTGACAATGCCACAGTGAGGCGAGCAAAAAAAGCCGGGCATGTGCCCGTAATTAACTTTTTACATTCAGGCCACTCACTCTTTTGAGACCTGAAAGAGATTCCGCTCAGATTCACACCTCATTTCTTCTCTCCACAAAGTTTTTCTACACCCATTTTACTGTTTTTCTTTGCCTGTTTGTCTTTTTTTTTTTTGCACAGCAACTTCAATTAAACACAAGAGTCTGGGAATGTCAGGGCCTAGTCACTTGACCTTTATTTCTTTTTACCAACAACTCTTTTTTTATTGTAAATGAATCGCATTAAAAGACCAAATACTAAATTACTCCTACTAATGAGTATGGTGTGTTTAGATGCAGCTCATTCCTCCCTGCCACACAGCAGTGGTTCTCAAATATTTTCACATCAAGGCCCCTTAAACTGACACAAATGGACCACAGAGTTTTTTCTTTACGCAGTAATCCTTGTTTTGTCTTATATCTTTTGCTGTTCAGAGCTCAGTTATGCTCGAAACTGAGGTTCTAATGTTAAAAATCTTGTAATTATTATATATCTGGATTACACTTTAGTTATAGATAACATTAAAGATAAAGTACAGAACACTGATCTATGAAACCCATGGCCAAATAGTCATACATTCTGTCATCATTCTGTCATTGTGTTATTTTTAGATGGAATTACAGGGAAAATAAATTATTCTCCTTTTCACTAGAGACCCCATGGAACCCCTTTTAAGGACCCCTGAAGGTCCATGGTCCCCCATTTGAGAACCACTGTCATTGAGCTCCATTGTCATCCAAATAAGAGCTACAGCGATTAGTGGATAAATTGATTAGTTGGCAATTATTACATTAATCAACAACTTTATTGATGATCGATTAATTGTTTTGATTGTTTTTTAATCTTCTCAGATGTTCTATTGCAGTAAACTGGATATGTTTGGGTTGTGCACAAAACAAGACGTGTAGCTTCACTTTGGGCTTACAGTGAACATTTCTCAACATTTCTGACACAAACAACTAATTGATTCAAGTAAATGACTGACAGATACTGAAAATAATTGTTATGTGCCGCCCAAGCCACACCATTGCACTGGACGACATGCTATGAACATGGACACTGTTTTAAGTCAGTCCCATGTACACCATCCTGCTGGCACTCCAAATGAGCGTTAATGACCAAAAAAATGCAACTTCTTACATTCAGGCCTCTCGCTCTTTTGAGACTTAAAAGAGATTATGGTTGGACTCACACCTTGTTTCTTGTCTCCATGAGTTTTTCTCTGCCCATTTTACTGTTTTTCTTTTCTTGTTTGAAATTTTTTTTTGCACAGCAACTCAAGTCTTGGAAAGTCAGGGTGTAGTCACTTGACCTTTATTTCCTTCTAACAAGAAAAAGCCCAGCAGTTTAGAATAGGCATGTATAGAGTAAATTAGAGCATTTCAGCGCAGAATGGTGTTTGTGTGGCTGCAGGGGGTCCAGCGCTCCCATGCAATCCATCTCAGCAGCCCTGCACTGTTTGTCCCCAATGGACCTCCATACCTGCCTGCAGCTGCAGCGCCTACACATCATTCGTTAACAAGTATTCGGCTCCTGCCTTTGTTGTTGTGGATTTCTCCCTTCTCTTTTTTTGCTTTTTTCCACTGCCTCTGTGACCTACACGCTGTTCATTTGACCGAGTTTTAGCCATTGTGGGTTTCAGCTGTAAGAATAGCAGGTAACATGGTCCAGGCCAAAACCCAAAATGGCAGACTATCCTTCAAAGCGTACAGCAGCGCCAAATCCAGCTGAAACAGCAGCTTCATCCGGTTTTACCAGATATAGTTTCCCTTTGGCAGGCTGCAGACTGTTACATGAAATTCAGTGCAGTTAAAAAATCTAAAATTACATATTTGGACAAAATATGAAATATTTCTAACCCACAAAAATGTAATGTTTCACATTTCATATTTCATTTTTCAAGGAGTTTCATGTAGGAACTACAGTACTTTCTTTCTAGTAGAAAAGAAAGTAGTTCAGATAGATTCTACTGCAGAAAAAAAGTAGTTCCTATATGAAACTGCTCACAACAAAGTCTGTAGATTATCTTGAGTAACCAGGTCATGATTTTTGGAAAGAGATTTGGTTTCATATATATTTTTTGGTACTTTGAGCGCCACAACCTAAGTGCCATTTAGTTCCATTATGTTGGAGAAAAGGCAGACAACTCTACAGTCGATAGCTCCAAAAATCTGCAACTCACACCCAAAAAATATCTAGATTGATAAACAGCACTACATTTAATTTCCTGTACCCTACAGATTTTTTTATGTACTTATTGGTGCCTTTTCTGCATCAATTAATATTGGTAGTTAATGAATGATTAATCATTAATCAATTAATCAGCGTTAAGAATTTAACTGATTAAAAATGTCTTATTGATAATTAATTGATAGTGTAGAATGGCAGTAATTGATTCTCATTTGACATTGTTTTGGCTGGCATTTATTGAATGAGGAAACTTAAATCTATATTTAAGATGAGGGAAAAAATATTAATTATTGATGATTAATCAATTAATCGATTATCATTAGCATTTCAGTTAAGAAAAATGCACAAAATTTTCAGCCGTTGTGGTAGTGTCTTTCAGGTGCGATGTCACAACTCAAAAATAATGGTATAGGGTAGCAGGCAGGCAGTTTGTGAAAATTAAAGTCCTCTGTTACTTTGATGTTTTTACTGGGGGGACAAATGTACATGTTTCAAAATATTGAGGGGGAGCTCCATACCCCCCAAAACCTACCTCTACATCTTAACATATCTTGTGTAGGGCTAACTTGTGTATTTTTCTTACTCTTTTACTACATAGACTATATATACATTTACTCACTTAACTAGAAAAAATATAAAACATGTATGCTTGTAGGATGAGAAATGCCACCATATATTCTATAAATCTTCTTGAGTTAGAGGTAACAGGCTACAGTGATGTGAGAGATAAAATCTACAAATAAAATTTCCCTCTAATTTTCTCTTTGATATCATGCCGCTGTCTGCCATGTTGCCATAACACAGCTGACTCATAAAAGCTTGTAAATGCCTAATGTAAGCCATGCATAGAGCACAGCAGGTCCTTCATAAGGCTCCGTTTAGGAAGTCGCATACGCATTCATTTTGTGGAAACCTATCATTTATACAGCCAGCCTCAGGTCTTCTGCAATAAAATGTTTTAACGTGTTTTTGTCTCTTGTTTCTCTAATATTAACGCTTCAACAATGACTTTTGGCTTTAGTTTCTCTATTTTCTGCTACAGAGTATAAAATCTGAGTATCGCTAAACACATGCACAGGGGCTCTTGGCAAATAACTCAAGTGGAAATGTCTGCTCAGTGCGTTTATTTTAGGGAGAAGAAAGTGTCCTTATGTTTTCGTCCCCCATGTTTTGTGAACTCCAAAAGGTGTTCTAGTCGGCTAAACCTTTTGTAACATCCATTCAAGCGTTACGCATGTTTATCTCGACACAAAAACCTGTCAGTTCGGTGTTTCTACCTCTGGCCCAGTAGCCAGGGGAGCTGTGAGGCGGTTAATGTAGGCGCTGAGTGGCTGATCCTAGCATGAGCCTAGCCCTGCTCTGATTAGCACCTCCAACGAGCTGCCATGCATCAGAGCTGACATTCTCCCAGAGACATGTTCCCCCAGAATCCTTTGCTCTTGCTGTGCGCGGGCGTCACCGCCACTGACATGTCACAGCCAACAGTCTCGCCTCAGCCCTTCTTCTCCCACTGGAGGTTGGAAAACAGCATCAGGCATGCACCGAACTTGGGACCCTGACATGAGGGCTTTGGCACCTCGCTTAGCTTATCTTTCACTTTTCACTTTTCTCCGGCAGACACAGAATATGTCTTTTACATGCCCACTTCCCTACAGGCAAACTGGAGTAAAGCTTCTCCTTTCATGCTGTGGTAGTTTTCCAATCTCTTTGATTTTATTAGCTAGCTCTCGACCACATTTCCATCACTGTATCGTGTAATACATTAACTCTTTGATAGAATGGGGTGAATTTTCAAGGTGCCATGATTAAATCTCGTACTTTAATTTTTTACATTTTGCACTTGATTCGCTCTGTCCTTCTCAAACTGTGGAGACAGGAAATAGATATTAGTAATGTTCCCCCCAGGCGCCAGTTCTCCAATCAGCTTTGGTCCAGGGGGAGTCCATCCCTTTGCGCTCCCACCTACCACCTTCCCCCCCTCCCATCCGCAGCATTCTCCAGGCCTTAATGGGCCTTGTAGTACTTCTGAAATGAGTTTGTTCCTTATGAGCAGTGCTTCCACCTCAAGAGAGCACACCACACGGAGGTGGAGTCAATTTGTATTCACCCATAATTCCCTGGGCCTTAATCACTCTGATTTTCCCCCCATTATCTGTTAATGGATAGTTCCCGCGGAGAGAAGAGAGAAGTAAACCCACCTACTGTTTACAGGCCTGAAGCTGTCTACTCTGCTACCATCCACAATCCCGCAGTGGGTTGTATATACAGCAGTGAGTCCGCTGAAAACCAAATCTTCTCAGTTTATTAACATACAACTCCAACATCAGGCTGGATATCATGAAACAGATGGCAGAACGGAAAGCAAACTCTTGCTAAAGGTGAAATTCCTCATAAACAAGATCACTCTAAGCAGGTATTTCTGCCCTTATGGTGAGATTTGGCAGTTTAGAAACTCAGACTGTGTTGCACCAACACAGAGTAATTTTTAAAATCCGATTAAATCATAGTTTTACTTTAAATTATGTTGCACAAAACATAAACCAGCTTGAAAATATATATATATATTTAAACCTCTCTTTAAACCTCAGTTTAGTTTTTACTTAAAACCAAAATTAAATGTAATTGTTGCATCAAAACTTCTCTTTAAAATGTGAACCAGAATTAACTTTAAACTCAAAGTTGAGGCGGTTGGACATAAAGTTAAGGGACAGACTCAATCCAATCGAGTTTTATGATCTTCTTTCTTTTTCTCTAATTGATCTGTTAAAACAGTCTACCAGTTGCTAGCAGGTAGTCTCTTTTTTCCTCACTGTGTAGTTGTCCATTTTTAGTCTTCTATTATTTGCCCATATTGCTCCATTAATTTGGCAAACGAGTTTTTTTTCAAAGGAGGAGAAATTAGAGCTAAATAACTTTTTAGCTAGCTGGCAATCAATGTAACATTTCATTAACTTTTTGCTAACTAGCAAAAATATAACACCTTGTTAACTTTTTAGTTAGCTAGCAAAAAATATAGCATCTTACTATCTTTTTAGCTAGCTAGCAAACAATGTAACGTCTCATTCACTTTTTTGGCTAGTTAGCAAACATTGTAACGATTTGATAACTTTTAGCTAGCTAGCAAACTATGTAATCTTTTGTTAAGGGATACAGAGCAGCCAAAAGCTACTGGTTTCCCCTCCTCTTTTAAACTACAAGCTCCCAACAAGACACAAATTTATTATTCATTTGTTTTAATTTGGGTAAGCAAGCATCTCCATATTGATTAAACTCTGCTTAGACCAATAAATTTGGATTTACTGAACAGAGATACATTTTTAATTATGCAACAGAGCTCTGCTTAGTTTTATATTTGCATACTCATTTTAAACCTAGTTTTTGCTTAACTCTGTTTCTCTGCTTAGAACTGTCTACAAATTAGATAAAATTAATCTTTTTCAGTGCAACCCAGTCTTAGTATCGCACTGACCAGGACCAGCTTTGATGACTATGTTACTTCTGTCTATGGCTTTTCCAAAACAATCCATTCCTGCCTAGTAAATATTCTCAATTTGTTCTCCCACTTGTTTACTCATTACTTGCAGCAAAGAAGTGCCTTGATTGATGTCCTTAATATCATTTGTTAGAGTGTTGCTGCTTTGGCGACACAAGCAGCATGGGTCCCTCTAAGAGTGAGCTTCAGAGAACCATTCACTATGCCCCAGAGAGGGGTGTAAATCTAAGTATCAGATTTTTCTCTTCCAAAGCCAAATGCTAAAAGTGATCCCGATTTCCCCTCCAAATCAAACTGCTCCTCAGCAGAATTGTTTAAATAGAGTAAGGGGCAGTGGCGGTGGGGGCGAGTGGTGGTGGTGGTGGTGTTGGAACGGAATAAGCTGAGGGAGAGTTTTTAATTAAGCAATGCCCTGCGTTATACTTAACTACACACTATTATCAGAAAGTTAGACTGTCTTTAGTTACTTTAGTTCCAGTCTTTTACTCACTGTCAGCTGATGGCTGAGCGTTTACACCCTGAGCAAACTGAGACGTCTCAATCAAATTCACAGACACCTTTACCTTCAACTTACAGAATTCAATATGCTGCAGCTGTAAAGGGTTCACTAAACTACGCGAGCCAGACCTGCGAGCCCCAGCGTCCCAAACAACCTTCAACAGCACATGAACTTCAGCCCGGATAAAAAAGTAAACAGCGCTGAGAAATAAAGACCATTCTTTTTGAGAGTAGTTTTTCCTCTCTCCCTCCTCTCCTGTCCTCCACATGGGAGAGATATTAGGCGTTTGTGTTTTAAGGAGCTGTGAAATACATAAACCATGAGCCACAGGAACGCAAGGCCCTGTGGATATGCAGATGGGCTTACTTTGCTGGTGTCAGGGATGCTTAGAGGGAGCAGGCACAGGAGCAGTTCTCATCTAAAGGATTTTCTTAGGAGTGCAGAGGGACAGGGTGGTGGCAGCGGAGAACACTCGGGAGACTCGGAAACAGAGAGTCGGAGGAGGGAAAGAGAGCGGGAGAGAGAGCTGACAGTCCCCTGTGGCCCTGTAACTATATCCAGAGTCTGCTCAGTGCATAGAGAGGGGTGGGGGCTCACGCAGGGCCGTGCTGATTGGGCAGCCCAGGAGAAGGGCTGGGAGAGCGACAGGAAGTGACCTCAGCCCAATGAGGCTGCTATAGGGGCGAGTGCGCTGACTTCCTCCCTTGGCTCTCACTAAGAAACAGGCTGCCAGCCTGATTCAACCCCTGTTACACTGCTGAACACAAACCCAGCCCTGCACAAGCTGCATTACACGGGATAACATAGCACAATTTATTCTCAGTAAAACCTCTGCTGCTCTCTCAAACATGTTTCTCTGTCCATCTCTCTTTATCTATCTTTATATTACCCAGCACTCTTTCAGGGTCGTATATAAACACATGAGTGTAGCTGAACTATATACTGAACAGAATTTTAAAACATATCACAATAGTGATCTTGCATTATATATAATACAAATCAACAACTTTTTTTATTGTATGATTATGAATCCCAACAAAAGACCAAAGCCAACCCTGAACCAATCCTATTATCAAATATTGCCTGTGTACATACTAGATGTAGCTCGTGCCTCTCTGCCAGGGAGCTCCACTGTTGTCCAAAAGCTATTAAAACATGTCGATTAGTCACTTTTGCCAGATTACCAGAGGCCCTCTCAAATCCGACTGGTGCCGTCAGGTCGCCGCCCACCATGTGTCTTGGATCTGTCCGAGGTTTCTGCCTGTTAAAAGGAAGTTTTTCCTCGCCACTGTCGCCAAAGTGCTTGCTCATGTGGGGATTGTTTCAATTGTCGGATGTAAATATGATTATAGAGTGTGGTCTAGACCTACTCTATATGTAAAGTGTCTTGAGACAACTTTGTTGTGAATTGGCGCTATATAAATAAAATTTGATTTGATTTGATTTGATTTGATACGATACCGTCATGACACTTAAGTCACAATATTTTTGAGATTTTAAATATTTTGCAGCATTTCAATTGCAAATTGTACTTTTTTTTTCAGCTGTAAAGGACAACTTTGTCAACAATCATTACACGTCAGTCTTTTTTTTTTTTTAATTTTTGCAACAAAGGCCTCACCTCACCAGAAAAAGACAAAGCACCTTCTAGTGGGCTGAAAAAGAAAAGCAATTGATATTATTATTATTCTGTTAGCAAAAAGTAAAATTTTCATTTGCAATATTAATAATTTATATAATGAAAGATTGATACTTGGTATCTGTGTATTGATAGAATATTGCCATGCAAAATATTGTGGTACTATCTATGCTGTATTGATTTTTCCCCCACCCCTACTGAATGACACATTCCTACATAGTGATGGATGTGGGCTCTGTAGTTTATTTTGAGTTGATCGCAAATAACTTCCTGCTAGCTCTCCAAATGTATGTTAATCCACAAAAAATAATTCCCAGCAAATACATGATTTACTCCTGTTTAAATGTTTTTTGGTAAAAAAAAAAAAAAAAAAAAAAAAAAAGCTCAGCTGTTTAGGGAATAACTGAGCATTACTGTATTAAACTGTTGTTAAACTATAACTTTGCTATACTGACTCACGGTCAGTACAGCAAAGTTAGCAGGGTATTACTTTTAAATTGTTGATGTTTAATGCATCATCAACAGCAGGCATTTAATCAAAGAAGTTTCTGTTTCTCCAAATCTTCAGTCTAAACTACTCAAACGCCTGCACTGTTCTGGTCAGTTTTCAGCTCTCCAAACTTGTACCTGCTGCAGAGTTTCTGCTTTTTTTTTTCATGCATATGTCATGGTTTTTACTGGCCCATTTAGCCTTATTGGATACACAAATGCAGATGAAATATATGGATATTAAGTCAAATTGTAGGTCTACTTAGTAGTGAATTATGATTTTTAAAGTATCTAAGTAGATTACATGGGGTAATGCATACTGAAGTGACAGTAAAATTACAGGCTCGCAGCTTGATGTAATTACAGTAATTTGAGTAGTTGTAATTCATCACTTCCACCTCTGGAAGCTGGAAAGCACTGAGAGACGGACTAACATATTGTTGGTACAGTATAAATGATATTTGTCTGCAATAAGAAAAATATCGAACAACACCAGCCTTATTTTTCAAAAATTAAAGCATACTGGATTAATATCTCTTTGCCATTTTCCCTTGGTGCACCTGCTCACAGACATAAACACACACATGCACGCACACAAGGTCAGTCAGGCAGGTGCAGAGTTATCTGCATAATGAAGCAGGCCAGGTCTCCAAAGGGACAGCGTTGTGCACTGGGGTCAAATGAGGGCTGCGCATATGGCAGAAGAACAGCTCTGTGAACCCTGCAGCAAGCTTGACCTTAGTGTACACCCTCACACAGACAAGCAAACTGAATGGTGATCAAAGAGGGCAGTGATCCTCCTGCACGGCTGCGTGGATGCACTCGTGCCACCCTCCTCCTCCTCCTCCTCCTCCTCCTCCTCCACCCCCTCCTCCCCCTATTTTCGCTGATGCCTGCTGCTCCACTCAGATGCACATGTAGGCTACAGAACATCTCATCTGTCAAATGCATGATTACAGAACACACCATCAGTGCGTTCCCTTTAAAACTGCTATGAGCTGCCTTGATCGGCCTTTACCTTCTATCAGACAGTCATGAGAGAACAAAGTCTGTGAGCCTGTGCAACCTATGCTTTGTATTTATGCCGTAGACACCACCTTATGCGATATACCATGCCATATGTTTATGTTATTGAGGAAAAGATTGTAAAAGAACATGTGGTAATATGTTACAGCAAAAAGTTCAATATGTATACGCTCCCACTGTTTCTTTTGGCACAGCAGGAGATGTTTCCATTCTCCTCTCTTCCTGGAAATATCAGGGGTCGGTGGGTTGCAGTTGTCAGAAGTAGTCAGAATCAATCTATAGGTGCAGAAACTGAGATACTACCCTTTTTACTGTACATAACATACCTCCAATGATGTGACAAGGGGGGGGGGGTGTCACAATCTTTACATTACTATAGAGTAATTTAATTTTGTTCAAGGAATAGTTCAGATTATTTGAAGTAAAGTTGTAGGAAGTACAGTGTATAACCTACATTACATGGCGGTCAGCATGCCCCCAGTTTGGAGAAGAAGCAGGATTATCACTGTTGGAAGCTAAACTATGTACTACTGTAGACAGAGTCAGCAACAAAAGGAATTTTAGCCACCTAAAAAATCACACAATAACACAAACAAACTAACAGATCAAGGCAATGGCAGACCAGCAACTCCTGTGTTCATGCAAGGTAAAATTACTGATTTCACCTATGGAGTTTGGTGGGCTCGGACAAAGCAATATTCAGTGGTTTTCCATCAAAAAAGGCTGGGGAGGGGGTGCAGACAGACATCTACTGTAGCCAAAAAAGTTAACATGAACTATCCCTTTAAACAGCTTGTTGTATCAGGTGAGGTTTCAGTAAAAATTCTAAACAGGAAAAAAGAAAGTTGATGGTGAAAAAGAAAATATACACAGCAGTCAGCTTACATTTAAAACACTTACAAAAAGTGAGTATTACATGAGCTTTTACAGTAGTTTTAGACAAATAAGAATATAAACATTAGTAACTAAAAAAAAGAGGAAACTATAGGTGTCCTGTCCATTGCAGGTTACCAGCACTGTTTTTCAGCAGACATGTTTTGCCAGATTTGCCTAAAGCCACTTCGATTAACCCTCCACTTGGATCCTCCAGGGCTCAAGCCGGGCACAGCTGGTTAGGTGGATTGTGTATTCATGCTTCTGGTACCCAGGGCCTATGTGGTGGGCACTGGGCTGTAGAGACCTGGGGATAAACCCTAGATGAGTCCCTGGTGTATCTACCTCCCCCACCCCCCTTTGCAGTAGCTGGCCTAATGTCAGGTTTGGCAGGAGTTTGATAGAGCACTAGTCCGGCCCCGTGGCAGAGTGTATAGGCCTTTTATTGACGCGCTGGAGATGGGCAGTTCTCTGGAAGTCTGAGTCAGCAGATCGTTGTGCTGCAAATGAGTGTGCAGGTTCACGGTCTGAACGACATTTATTTAAGCTATCAGTGGTCTCGGCTGAGGTAGTTGAATGTTTAGATGGACGTGTAGGGAATTCTAATGCCAAGCAGATAAACTGGGAATCTGTCGTGCTCTGTATTAAAAATGTTGACATGTTTTGAAAGCCTTGTCAGTGTATGTACACTGAAGACGTGATGTTTTAGTGACCTAAAATCAGGGTTTCAGGGTTATTTTTCTATCATTTTTTTTGTCCTTACACTCATCACAGCAGTCACCCTCTGTTTTTGATTTTGATCTATTTTGATTCACCTTATGCAAAACACAAATCACTTCCCTTCATTTAGATTTCCTTCATATCTGTTTTTAATTTGCAAGATGCTAAAAAATTTATTATTTTGTAATGTATGTAAGTTAATCAGAAAGATGACGCTCACCATGTTCAAAGTGCAAGGCCTTGTCTGAGTGATTAGGACCCCGGCTGGTCATCTAATTTGTGCCTGATGGGAGCAGATCACACATTATATTATTTCCTGCCTGAGTCATGAAAATCACAGGCAGGAGCCTTTGCCACAAATTTGTAAAATTTAAATTTTCATGTGAGAAAATAAAGTTTAAAAAAAATGCAGAGTGAGACCTCTGACATTCATGCTCTGCTTATTTCCCTTTTCATGATTTTTTGTTTTTGTTGTTTTTTCTTCTCTGCAGAGGAAGGATTGAACCATGAATGCAAGCTCTGTAGTCAGTCATTCGACTCACCAGCGAAGCTTCAATGCCACTTGATTGAGCACAGCTTTGAGGGCATGGGAGGAACCTTCAAGTGTCCAGTCTGCTTTACAGGTGTGTATTGAGCATGTTTTTGTGTGCATGAGAGTGTTTGTGTATCATGGATTTGCATTCTGATAGACCTGATAGAAAGATTAGAAAAGTAGAGTTGGGTTTTATGTACATGTTAAAGAAGAAATATATCAGAACCTAACCTTCAAGAATGAATACTGCAGCCCAAATCCCGAGTTGGAGCCATAGATGGTATACTACATAGGTTGAATCCCTATTTAAGACGACAAGTCCTACACTGTAAGTTGATCAGCTCTTTGTAACTCTAAGCCAAGCTCATTATCTAAAAAAACAAAAGCCCACTGTTCTGAAAATCCACGCTCTGGAGTTTAGTGACTGCCCGCTTTCCTTCCTGACACAAAATCATTGCAGGAACGTAGTTGCAACATAACTTTTGCAGCTTGTGACTTTATAGCAACCTACCAAGTGAAGTTACAGAGTGTCGCCGCGAGCATGTCATTTTAAATATTGCCAATATTGGAGATGCTGTGACGTTTTAGCAATGTAGCAGTAATGTCATCATTAGGGTTGCAAACTGTAAGCACTGTCTTTAGTATTAAAAATCAATTAATCAATTCATTAAAAAAAAAAAACATGCTTATACCAAACAGTACTAAATAGTTTTTTTCCCTCAATCAAAGCTTTATTTCACAGCAACATACTGTATATTCTCTGACAGCACCGCATATGAAACATATAAAGATATAAAGGCTCACATTCTTAACACATATACTAGAACATCAGATAATATGCTGAGCGCACTCGTAAAAATAGTCTCTATTATGCTTCAGATCTTTATTTGGTAATAGATTGATTAAATTTTACTTGATTGGTCAAATCCTTAACAATCAATCGTTATCATCCCTAGTTATTATATAAAATACAGGAAGAGTCAGGACAGGAGAAGATATTGAACAGATGTCATGTTTCAACAGCTTAGCAGCAACATATTGTAATTATAAACTTACAACATCAAAAACAGAAACAGACGTTACAGACCGGAATGGAAATTTCAAAGGAGGACATGCTGGCTGTAATGTTATTGTAAGAGAAGCCAGCATTTCAGCATAACATGTTTCCTTAATTTTTGATGGCACATCGTGGTCATTTTATGTTTTAGTACACTAAATGTAATACATATTTCTTCTTTAACTTTACATTCTCAAATGCAAAGCTTTGCATTACCGTGCGTCGTTTTCTTCAGTGTGAAAAGCCAAATGGGTTCTAAATGAGTTGGGAAAGGTCAAGCAAGCGTCTCGCTAAAGCTGAGAGCGGTTTGCTGCATGTGGCTTTTTATTTAGTCAAATTGCCTCCAAATCAAGGCCAAAGAAGTGTCATGAGGTGAGGGGGGGGGGTAAAGAAAGAGAGCAGGGGGGAAGACAGTGTGAGCTGAGGGGAGATGGGGGGATGGAGGAGTGGGGAAAAGAAAAGGAGATGTGCTAATTGTGGATGGCAGTGGTGCTGATAGCTGTAATGATCTCATCTGTCTCTGTGCGTGGAGGTGGAAGGACCGGACTCCTCCTGAGAGGATAGCGCCCTCCTTCAGTGTCAACAGGGTTAACTATCTCTATAATGAAATCTGCAAAGTCGTTAACTTCAGCTCTTCACTCTTTCTCCCTTCTCAGCTCTTTACTCTTCCTCGCACTTTTTGGGTCCTCAGCTCATTTCCCTTCTTTTTTTGCACTTCCTGCCTGCACCCCCCTTCATCCACCTGAAAAAAAAAACTCATTTGTCTCTCCTCCAGTTATTACATCAATTAACATCATTAACTCGCATTTTGCTCAAAGATCTTTCTCCACATTTTTTTACATCTTCATCCACCTCACTGCTCAGCTCCTTATTCATTTTCCTCATCTCTCCTTCTCCCTGCTTCCCCTCCCTCCACTCCGCTCTACTTCTCTCATTGCTGTTTTGGCCTTATCTCTCTTTTAGCAGAAGCCTATTGATATATCCCCACCCTGAATCCCCCTCCACCCCTCACAGGGGTCTGGGCATTTAATATACAGAGCATGCCTCCTTCATCTGAGCCTTCATTTTCCACCGCCGGCTTTGACAGACAGGTCCCCCCTCTCCCTCCGCGTCCATATCGATCACGGCGCATGAGAGAGAAGGATGCTGGGAGGGGAGAAGGGAGGAGGGAGAGACAGAGTACACCCTCAGGACAGTGGTCGCAGAGCAGACAGACAGATGGGCGAAGGGCTATGGTGGTGGGGAAGGCAGGCAGGCTGTGGAGAGTATGGATGGACTGAAAGGCCTCCCTCTGTTGGGGATGGAGGGGACAGGCAGACTGTAGGCAGAGCACTCGGAGGAGGAGGAGGAACTGAGAGTTTGGCTGACAGCTGTCCTTGAATATATTTCTTCAAGTTGAGCCTGGCAGAAAGTAGAGGAAAGACACTACTTTTACACACCAACATAAACTAACTTACAGTATAGTGTTAGATGAATGTAGCGTGGTGCTAGTAGGCTTAATTTAATAGATTTAATACAGTCATGGAAGAAGCACTCAGATCTTTTCCTTAAATAAAAGTAGAAATAAAACAAAGCTAAAATACTCTTTGACCAGTAATTAAGTACAAGTAATAATATAATATTCTATAACAATATAACACTGTAAAAGTCGTTTTACATAAGGAGTACTTTCACTTTTGATACTTTAAGTATGTTAGTACTTTTAGTCCTAGTAAGTACTTTTTGCTGATAATACTTCTGTACTTTTACTTAAGTAATATTTTGTATTCAGGACTTACTTGAAACTGAGTACTTTTAGACTATAGTATTTCTACTTTTACTCAAGAGATCTTAGAACTTCTTCCACCACTTCTTCCACCACTGTCACAAGTCCTTCATTAAAAACTTAACTCACTCATTTCTACAATTTTACTAAAGCAAATAGATTTTGAAGGAAATGTAAAGTCACTCAGATTCTGGTTTTTGTCAACATGATTTATATAATTTTCACTGACATAGTATTTCATTTGTTGCCCCATAATATATGTTGTAAAGCAGCAAGCATATTAACTTAACATGGTTATGTTTAGGTGCCCGCTGCATTTTGTCAAGGTTAGAGAAAGATGTTTGTCTCGGTTAAATATTGAAAAAGAGAAAACAGTGACGAAGCACTAGACGTGACTTCTTCATTTTATTCACATTTATTGGAAAACCACAATCCTTTATTAACCTTAACGATTGCTTTTAATGCAGGAAACTCACCACACAGTATTTATGTGGTTATGAAGCCCTGGTGTCCCTTTTTAAAGTAACTTGCAGAGCAAATTATCAGTATATAAACATAATTTCACAGAGACAGGGTTGGAGTATTTAAAATATTGTCAGTTAAATGTATTTAGGCATAAAAATATAAGGAAGCAGTTGTGGAAGCTACTCTGAAAGCGTATCTTTGCAAAGTACCAAGTCCTTCACACTGGAAGTTCACCCACAGCAAAGCTACCCTTAGGAGAAATCTAGTGTCATGAACTGTAGCTGCTTAGAAAAAGTAGTTCAGTGTACTTTGTAAAAAAAAATATGATCAATGTACATATGATAGGAAATTATAATAAAATATGCAAAAAATGCCCCAGAATTGAGTTCATTGCAAGAAGTGCCCACTTGTTCACAGGTCATATAAATTTTAAAAAATGGTATGTCAGCTTTGGGTTTGTTTACCATGCCATCGGAGAAGCTATGATAAAAAAAAAAAAAAAAAATTAAATTCTGGCCCTTTTTTGTAGTTTCAGTAAAAAAAAAAATTAAAAAAAGTTATTTTATTAATTTCTTATTTAACTACTGCAAACAAAGCTACTCACTATGCAGAATTACTCCCGCTTTATTTGGTTAGTTTAATTGTTGTTATACATAGCCTACATATACAAGCAGTTTTTTTCTATTTTGTAGTTTGTTCAAAGTTGAGCTAATTTGACATGCCTTATATCCTGTTAGATATTTTAATCTATAACAATGTAATTCTAACAATTCTATTTTGTATGTTTTAACTTGATATTCACTACATTTCTCTGAAATGTAGTAGAGTAGAAGTATAAAATCATTTATATTTTCTACCATCTACTTTTAATAATCCACTATGAGGTTCTCGGCCACATTTTGTTTTAGCCAGTTTTGTTCAGTCAGTGCAGACAAAATGCTGTTGATGAATCACTGTGTGCACTATTCAAAAAACTTTATTTACAGATTAAAAGGATCCCTATTACAGACATAATGAGTCTGAACATAAAAGCAAAACTTTGATCAGACTAGGCGGTGGTGGCAGTAATAGTGGCTGGGTCATTGAGTTCACTCGATTAACAAGGTTACTCTTTGTTTAAAAGATCATCCCCACTCGATGCCCATGTTTTAGTTTGATCCACCCCCTCGTGACCCAAAACTCTGTGGGAGGCAGGGATGTGATTGTCATTCTTTGACACACCTGATTATCCTCAATCCACATCGGGAAGGGAAAATGGAGAGAGGACAAATCAAAACAGACCGAATGGGGAAAGTATATGGGGGGAAAAGTAAGTCGTAGACGGTAGATGAGGGGGAGACAAAATAGAGGAGAAAAGGAGACAAAACTTGGAGGAAGCTGAGAAGGCTGCAACTGGCAAGTTTGGATGTGAGATGAAAGGGGGGAAGAGAAGGAGGAAAAGAGAACTGTGTAGGGGAGGGAGGGTAAATGGAGAGAGGTCCATAAGCCCCTGGATGATGAGAGGGAGGCTGACTCTCCCAGGACAGATTTGACAGGTTTCAGAAGTGGGGGAGCCTGCAGCTAGAAGTGTCTGCCTGCACCCTTAGGAGCTGTAGTGAGGGCTGGTGTGGAAATTGTGATTGGGAATATGTGCTTAAGACAAACAAAACAGAAGAAAGTGTGCCTGATGAAAGTCGTACGTGTGTGTACGTGCGTGTGTGTGTGTGTACACACTTTTCTTTTACTTATGTCACAGCATGAAGTACAAACTTGAAAACTACAGGATGCTCTGCTTTCAAATCCGCAAGAGTCTGACAAATACAGTGGTTTAATTGGCTTTTTGTTTAGTTGCTGCCCACGTTCTACTGGTGCATGACGTTAAAATTAAGACATCCCACCTCCAAAATACCAACATGAGCTTTGCTTTAAAGGGAAATTTCACCAACAAATCAAAAATCCATATTTTGTCTGTAACACTTTATAATACAGCCCACATTCAATGTGTAACTACCCACAGGTAAAATGTTACTACCTGTTACACTGTAAGTACCTGGAACTTACAGTTCAACTTAGAGTGTAAATACCTATTATTACCATATAGTTTCTAACCTAGAGTGTTACTACCTGTTATTACCACATAAGTACCTGGAACTTACGGTCTAACTAAAAGAGTAACTACTCACTATTACTATGTACTTTCCTCACATTTACGGTGTAACTTATAGGCTCAATCCCAGAACGGCCACTACACACTCCCATTCAGTGACAAGTATGTCTCAGTTTGTAGTCACACTTGCAGCTGTGGAGGGGCACTTCAATAAGGGAGAGGGTATAAATATACCAGCAACATTTGGGACACCCTCGCCTTTCTCTGGCAGGAACAGGAACATCCATCATGATGAATATTGTAAGTTAATAAATATTTAAACAATAGTCTTATAAACAGCATTGGCAAAGATATAAGTGGCAATGGCATGACACATTCATTACATTCATTACAGTGAGCTTATGAAAAGAAAAATGATTAAATAAATAAATAAAAACTTTCTCCAACACTTCATGGACCACATCTGTTTTGTTGAATCTTTTTTCATTTCGTCATTCTGTCATGTGTGCGCAAAAAATATCTATTAAATGTCTGTTTGAGGTAAAGTAACTTATTACTGATCCGTGGAAAGAACCGTATTCTTTCTAGTAGAAAGAAAGTAGTTCTGATAGATTCTACTGCAGAACGAAAATAGCACCTACATGAAACTGCTCACAATGAGGTGTGTGGATTATTTTCAGGAACCAGGTCATGATTTCTGGAATTTCATGGATTTCTTAATTTATTTTTAGTGCTTTGAGCACCACAAGCTGAGTGCCCGTTAGTCCCATTATATTAGAGAGAAGGCAGACATCTCTATGCTGATAGCTCCAAAACTCACACTCAAAAAAATATAGATAGATAAATAGCACTGCAAATGAGAGGGAAAATATTTAATTTTGATTATAGGGTGAAACGCCCCTTTAACTCAAAATTAGTAGTTATCAGCTTATAGCCTCCAAATCAACTTACACAGCCGACTTGTTTGTGTTGCCTCAGAACATTTGGATCAGCCTCTGCATTGTGAACTCTTGGATTAAGCAGAAACGAACACATGTAGGCTAGACGAATAAATAAATGAAAAGGAGAAAGGGGGAAAAAAGGATAAACTTTTTTTTCCTCCCTGCACAAACAGCTTAGTATTGGTGCAGTGCAGCCTGCAGAGAGCACCACCCTGCCAAAATAAAGATGAGCTGGGGCCTGTAGTAAAGGAGACGTCTGCCATGGGCGGCCCCTGAGATCTAATCAGAGGGCTTAATATCCCCCACAGCGAGGAGACCTTGGCCCCTCAGCCCCCTCAGCCCTGACACCCCTGACGCCCAACCCGGCTCAGTGCTCTGTTCAGCTCCGCTCTGCTCTGGCTCCACAGCCAACAAACTCCACAAAGTTCTCTCTCTCCCTGCCTTATTCTCTCTCATTCTCAGCAGGGAGAGACACAATGGCCAGCCACTGATCCTGTTTGGATGTGGTGTTGGATTATTTCTTCCCCGTTTCTCTATGTCCTCATTTTAACCCTCTTGGAAGACATGCCTCTGCCCCTCCCTCCTCTAAATGGGCATTGCAATGGCATATTTCATATGTGACTCAAGCTGCCAAATACCAATACAATGTCATACACATTGAATGCTAATTTGTGGAATGACAATGGAGAAATGGTCTTAATTGTAACTCTCACTACTAATTAAGGCAGCAATATGTAAGAAATTAAGTTTAAAACATTCAAAACTTAACTAAAATTATCAACAGTATGTGAAGAGATGACAGTTTTGACATTATGTCCAAGACGTCTGTGTATTGTGTTGCAGGGATTTTTACAGAACTTAGCCTGCTAACCAGCTAGCCCTGGCCCATCCTGTCTCATAATGCCACTTTATACCTCAAAAGACAATAGTGCAGTAGTATAGCTCAGGCCCCTGCAGTTTCAGCTGGAAGTAGCGTTGCAATGGTATGTTTTTTTGCTGAACAAATGCTTTATTATAATTTCACAAAATATTATGTCCTGACAGACATGAAACCTGATATAAACAAATAGATATATATCATATATGTCACACCTCTGCTGTCACCGTCTGTCTTCTCAGAGGCTGTGTTCGGTCTTAGTTGTGTTCGCTAAGAGGTTGCTGAGCCTAATTAAGTCTTCCTGCGGTCTCTAGCGGTGTACCAACACTGGTCGTCTGTAGCTAACTAACGCCAGCTACAGTAAGCTTACAGTTAGCAGTAATTAGTTGTTACTATGGTGATATGCTGCCCCCTATTTGTTTGGAGCATAAATTCGACAAGTATGCAGTTCTTATATTGCACCTTTAAATGGTTACCACAGTTTAGCAAACACTGAATTTTCCAATCACCTTTAGCAATCGTAAATATAGCCCAAGCCTTTTAAAATGTCTAACTATACGCTATAAATTAGCTGAAAAGTTTTTGAGCTTCCATTTACATCCTTGCCTTAAACGTCATAAGTCCATTCAGTATTTATTGTTGTCTTGTAGGTGCCATTAGTGCATTTTAAGCTCTGGCACTTTAAATCATTGTGCACTTGCACATGAATGAATGCAGAGCAATAAAGTGATAAATGCATGTGATTAAATGTGTCTCTTGCTGGAACTGGACCAGATACGCATGTAAACAGCGAGAAACAGCTAACTTGACATCTCAGTTGTGTTTGGTCCTATTGTACAGTATTTGAAGGCCCCCCAAGTCTCAAATCCATTTTTATTTTTGCTGTATTGACTTTTTCCTCCTCTAGCCAAAGACATAATGAAGGCTTCCTGCAGCTGCTGTGACCTGCTTCTGTACTGTATATGCAGACAAAACACAGCAAAAGAAAAACGCTATTGTTTATCAGCGCTTTTTCCCTTTCAGAGCATGTATTCCCCACAAAGAAAATTGTCATCTTTTTTAGAGCATAAAAGAGGCACAAATGTGCATGATGGCTTAGGCCTTAACCTTGAGCGTTAAATGTTTTGTAACGGACTGTAAAACCAGTCATCTATCTGGAATTATGTTTGTCTTCATATTGTTGTGGTCATTAGTTTCAGAAATGGACCATGGAGTTGTTGTTTGTTCATTAGAGGAGGTTTGTTCATTTCTGGTTAACATGCTGCCATGTTCCAGAGACAGCTGTCACCCAGGCATTAGCAGTCTGAGAGCATCACCACAGTGTGTCTGCTTTGAATCTAAACTTTTATTTCCCAGGTCAGGAGTGTGACATTCAATGAAGCCGAGTGCGTCTCAAGTGTACGCAGCTCAATAATTAATAACCACTCTCCCAGGTGAGCTCAAATTGGGACACGTTAATGTTGCAGAGCCCCGCCACGGGGCTGCAGCGACCCCAAAGCCATCTCCGACAGACACCTCACCTTTTGTGGCTGTGCTTTTTTTCCTCCCTCTCCTTGTGGCCCCACGGTGCATGCATTAGAAGAAAAGTTATTTTGAGCTGTAAGAAATTCAAATGAAGCCCCCACATGCTAACTTTTCCAGAGCATCCAGACCTTTGAGATTAGACAGCCATCCTTAAAGCACAAGGGTCTGGGATAACAAACGGCATGTTTGAAGTGCTCCTTAGAGAATGCAGACACACACACTCGCGCACACACTCAAGACGCACACAATTGCATCCCCCTTAGCTTTCCAGTGTGGACTATGGCTTAATTAAAGCACAAATGTATGGTATATGTTTTAAGTGCCAGCGAGTTGTGTGTTTATATGATGGTGAATGCAGTCTGAGTCTGCATGAATAAGTAGTGCAACACCATGAATATTTATATTGTCAATATAATTAGCTATGTAGACTAATGGAGGCCATGTTTTGCACTTGAAGCCATGCCAATTTTTTGTGGTTGTTTATTTTCCGGCTTGTTGTCCCCACAGTAGCGCTAAATAAAGAGCATCATTATTCCCAAAACATTATGCATTCGTTCGCTCTAGTGCCATGAATATGACCACTCTAGTTTCACTGTTAACATCTAAATTGTTCTCTGTTTTTTTTCAATTATATATCTCATAACAATGTTTTTTTCTATTGTTGATAGTGCATTCATTTGTTTGTAATTAAGTAATTTTCCTTGCCATTTGACATAGTCTGTCTTCAATTTTTATTCAGGCAGATGCAATTATGATGTTGCCTTTGTTCCCTTAATGCTGGCAACGAGGCCCTACTCTAATTTGCCACAGTCAACAAACAAACAGTAGAGGCATCTTACAGTTAGGGTTGGGTACCAAGCTCGGTACTTTTATGGATACTGACCGAATTCTCGGTGGTACCGAGTATCGATAAATGTTGAATCAAATTTCGGTACCTTGAAGTTCATCTGGGTGAAAAAGAAAAAGAGAAAGACAGAGAGTGACATTACCCCTGCAGACTGTTAAAGTCAGTCTGGGCTATAGGGATCCAAAGTGTGGTTACACTTCTCAAAATCTGACGAAGACAGGACTCGCTGCAGTATTTGTAATGTGAAATGCAAACCTGCCACAAAATATGTAAAAGATGAAGTGTAAGGGATGCACCAATACCAATGTCAGTTTTTGGTATCATTCCAATACTGTGCACTTGTACTCATGTACTCATGTACAGACTGTACGTGTACTCATTAAACTACTCTGACACCACCACACCAAATACCACTTTATGAAAAGTAGCTCCTTCAACACAAGCAATTTGATTAAACATCTTAAGATCCAACATGACACAGAGTTCAATGCTAGCAGCAGGAAATAGCAACAACAATTTGTAACATTTATAAACTGAGTAAAATCTGATGATGATTTTTGGTCTGGTGCTTCCCTAAAGAGTGTACCGCAACTAATGTTAGCACGCCTGCGGCCAGCGTCTAAACAGTGTATCTTAACCCTTTATGAACAACAAAACTTTATGTGAGGTATCGGCAACTTCATTGACATCTTTAGGTGATTAATGTGCTAGTTGGAGTTGGAGGTAACTGGGCTTTTTTTTTAAACACTGTTTTGGTTGTCGTTTTTATTAGCCAACATGCATCAACTGGTTATTTATTACTCTAACAGAGTGTTTTAGATTCATTAGCTTGTCTTAGTAAACCTTAGTATGAAACCAATATTTGTGAGAGAGAGTAAAGTAATAAAAAGGGTACCGTATCAGTTCCATATTGGTTCAGATGTGAACAGTACCCAACCCTACTTGCAGTGTCAGTTTTTGAAGCGCCGTATGACAGTCTTTTGCACTAACATTTACGAATGTCTTCTCCTCTGTTCCTGTGTCTCCTTCCCCTGTCTACGAGCAGTGTTTGTCCACGCCAACAAGCTCCAGCAGCACATCTTCTCCGCCCACGGCCAGGAGGATAAGATCTACGACTGCTCGCAGTGCCCACAGAAGTTCTTCTTCCAGACAGAGTTACAGGTGAGCCTCGGGCTGGCGGAGCCAAAAGGGCCCACCAGCAGAAAGCGCGACCGCTAATCACACATGACAGCTTAACAAACACTAAACACCGCTCACTGCACTCCGGCTGTCCCCTCCATCCCGGCTGGGATGAGAGACTCAGAAGGAATTATTTCAGTCCGTTTCCAAAACTCATTTGTGATGTGCAGATATGATTTGATTTGCTTATTAGACCAGCAGAGCACTAAAATATCTGGAATTAGAGGATTAGTGGAATGTTCGTTTTTGAAGAGGTAATTACATACAGTGCAGAGGCAAAAACACAGTTGAGTCAATATGCCTGCATCTCCCCTCCTAATCACAGAGGAGGCCTCATGGCTAAATATGAGCTCTGTCCTCGGGGAGACCGTATCTGCCCTTCAACAAAGTTAGTAGTTGGACTTATGAACTCGCAATGTTAGAGAGATAATCCATTTTCTAGCAATCTTTTCCTCCGGTCCTTGGAGAACCTGAAAAAATGAAACAGACCTTATTATATTATTTCACTGTGGTGGTGTTTTCAAGCAGCTCTGTTTTGTTTGGGGGATTCTCTACCGTACACATGGCGCACTTCTCATATCCAGATCTTTTTCTATTACCTTTTGAAACTGAATCATTAAAATATGAGTAGTCTATAACTACCGTGTTCAATCCAATCACTTAAATTGTTCTTAATTCGCCTTAAAGCGCAGAGAGCAGCTCCTGTCCACATCTTTCAAGTACATACCTGAAACTTGGATTAGCAGCACTATGTATTAACGGGTAGCCAGAGGAGGTATCCAGGGCTTGGCCGCCCATTGATCGGCAACGATTTTCATATTGAGATTCAGGTTGTAAACACAGAGGCGTGTGTCTGCCAGGAGGAAGGTGAATGTGATCATTATCTGCTGGTCATTTGAGCACTGCAACCATGAATAAAACAATCCACCATCCACCAACACGCAGCTCCACCACAGAGAAGGTTATTTAACAAGGCTCGTGCTCCACCAAACTGCCAACGTGGAGTCTTTTCATTCATGCCAAGGCCTCCTGTTTATCACATTTTCATCTCTCATTGGTACGAGCATTCTCTATACAGTGAGCGTTGTTGCAGGTACCTGTAAACAATCTCAAATAACCTGGGGATGTTTTCCTACTTTTTTCGTTTGACATTTTTTGGAATGAAGTGATCTCCACCTCCCGGAGGTGTTGTTTCATGCATGATTATATTGTTTTACACTCTGTGTGAAGAGACAAGAGTAGAACATGAAAGACCTATGGCACTTTGTTGTGAAACAGGGGGTTATGAAAGGAGAGCAGGGATGAGCTTGGGGGATAAGACGATCATTATGCTCAACCTGTGCCATGCTCTAAAGGCAGTCCCATGTGAGTGCATGCATACACTCTCCAAACACACATATGTAGTTCATATAGATGTGCTGCACACATGCTGTTTATCACATTGGCGCAGAAAAATCCACAACGTCAGTTTATTTATGCTGTGACCAACTCAAAGATTCTTTAAAGGAGTGGATCAACCCATTATCAAAAATGCATATTTCTCATCTGGCCTGTGGTGCTATTTATCCATCTAGTTTGTTTTGGTGTGAGCTGCTGAGTTTTGCAGATATTTCTTTATATAGACAGAGAGTAGTTCCTATAAGTAGATTATCTTAAGTAACCGAGATCATAATCTCTGGGAAGAGACATTGCATTTAATTTTGTAAAATGTGTTTTTTCAGCACTTTGAGCACCACAAGCCAAGCGCCATTTACTTATTTATTCAAGAGAAGGCAGACATCTCTACAGCCAATATCTCCAAAATCTGCAACTCACACCAAGACAAACTAGATGCCTGGATGCATCCAGAGGGGATCTGTCCATCCCAGAAAAAAAAAAGTTCTCCCCCAAATAAATTATTTTGAAATACATTATGCAATTGAAAATATATATATTTAACAGAAGCAGACACCACTTTTGAAATAATTCATGCTTAAACACAACACTTTGTGAAGGTTTTGTTTATGTACTCCCCTATCTGTCCTGCTCAGTGGTATGAACTAAGGCTGTGTATTAAGATAAACTTTATTGATCCCACACTGGGGAAATTCACTATTCACTATTGGCAACAATCTGGCCATACCATACATATCATGATACAGGGGTTATGATTCAATATATATTGCGATACTGTAAGTAAGGTGACATATTGCTATTTTTAAACATATTTTTTTAGAAAAAACTGTGGTATAAAGAAAATAACACCATATGCATAAAATCTTCCCCCTTTGTATGCATTCACAACAGTGAAGACGCTGTGCTTGGGGATTTAAACAACACAAAATGAACCACTGCCACAAATCTTAGCATGTGTCATAATATCACAATACATTGGTTTGAGAACTGATACTGTCAAACATATCAATGCTTTCTTACACACCTAGTATGAACTACATTTATCGCTTTCGTCTGGTGGTGTAGTCCTGGGCCAGTCATGGCATGTAGTGTACATCTGTGGCAAACACAGGTTAGTTAGTGATCTTACTGAGTAAATGATGTGTGCTGATTGTGGCTGTACATTGAAATGAATCTGAAAAGGGTCTTACTGGTGGTGAAACTTAAGTTTTTTTACTGTGAAAAAATAAGGTTCTCCCATAAAACACCTGCTTTAAGAATGGAGTTTGGTTTTACAGTCTGCCCACTCAAAAGACTGCCAGGAGAGAAGGGTATTTTAATGTGAATAATTAACATAATTTGAGCTGACCTACCTTCTAATAATGAACCTTGTAAACAGCGTCGTAACATGGAAAGTGGAGTTATAACCAACCTGTTTTCTACTTTTTTCGGCTTGTAGTAAAAGTTCACATAATAAGCACAAACTGCAACCAACATAGAGACAGTGACTCCAATCCATTCTTCTCTGCTTCCCTTCCCCCCAAACCAGCTCCAAGCATATAAGAACTTTACCACTGTCCCCCTAAGTTGTAATGAGATCTGCGCCCTTGACTAGATGGATAAATAGCGCAACAGGCCAGACGAAAAATATGTTTTTTTGATTTTGGAGTGAGCTGTCACTTTAAAGTTTGGGTATTTTTTCATAGATTATCTCAAAATGAAACTCCCCAACTAATGTTGGATGTAAGATTTGCCTTTTCCACTATCTATAGTTAGCTTTCAACAAACAGTGCAGGTCGGAGTCTTGTTTTTAGTTGTTGTTTGTTTGCGGTTGCCATTTCCCATGCATCACACTTCAAAATGTCTCACTGACACGGGGCAGTCGTTTGTCAGTCTGTCTGAAGTGGAGCTGTCTTCCAGCAGCGAGAGAAGTGGAAGCGCTCTCTCTTTGCCAGGTCTTGAGTTTGGAGTTTCTCCCTATTTCTCCCTGACACTCTGGCCCACTCGCAGGCTGCCTGGGCTCCTCATCTCTCACAGTAGTCGGAGGGGTCAAAGGGCCAGTGCAAGCTGGGAGAAGGAGCGGCGAGAGGGAGAGCTGCCACGGCAGGTAAAGGGAAGCAGGAACGATATTTTATTAATTTGCTGCTGAGATCCTGAAACAGACCAAAGGCTGTGACAGGTATCCAGTGCACCGCTCCACATCCTCCCCCACCGCCTCCCCCCGTGAACTCTACCCTGCGAGGGGCTAGCCAATTTTCGCCAGCCTGTCGAGATGGATGATGGGAGAGCATCCGTCTAATCAGCCCTCCTAGGACCCCCCGCCCAGCCACCCCCCTCAGACCGGCCAGATTGACTGACTCCTGGGCCTGTGTGCCCCAGAATCCAGATTCCAAAGGAGAATAATCTCTCTCTCTGCCTCCATTTCTCCCTTTCCTCTTCCTTTCACAGACAAAAAAATAAGCAGTGAGATGCATAGACCACCATTCCCCCCGAAACTCTCCAGAGGACTCCCCTCCACCATCACACACAGCCTCCACCCTGTGCATCCCTCTCCCTCACCCCATTAAAATATGGAGCAAAGTCTAGATATTTCATGAGGTGCTGATGGGGAGGGCAAGTGGGCTGGCTGTGCAGCGCTCTCGCTGACCCTCAACTACTGCCCACCCCTTGAGCAACAAGGAGACATGGCTTTACTGCATCCTCCCTCCCAAATAGATCCACTGTCCTGTCATTTTTAAAGCAGCTGCCCCCTTATGAGAGGGAAAAAAAGCCTCTCTGGGTTCCACTGAAGGCCACATTGCAATGTGAAACTTGATAATAAACTTCCTTTTCCCTCTGCGCTGGCTTCAGATACAGTAGCTTCTCACATTCGCGAAAGGAACTGAGCCACTGACAATGCTGCTAGGCTGGATTAATTAGCCAGATTCATTAACTGATGGATGCGCAGTATTAGCCACAGCTTAAATCTGACATTTCTCTGAGTGCAGTTCATTTGTGAAGAAACACACAAGTTCAGCTCCTCCAGCGATGCGGCGTACTGGAGGGCTGCAATCGGAGGCTCCTCTCCCAACGATCCCAATTCCTCTAAAGACGAGACAATGAGATTGAAGTTACACAACAGTGAAGATGGCATTTTCTGCGTGAGATTCCCTTGTTCCTTTTAAGCTGGGCTGTCTTTTTCTCCCCCTTTCCATCCTCCAATTTCATTATCATTCCTTGGAAGTGACACGAGATTGTAAGTCATGTGTTAAGTCGACGGAGGAGTGGAAGGACTGGGGTACTGTACGACTTCTCCCTCTCCTCAGACGCCCGCAGGACACGTACCTTAATTGGAGTGTCTTTTAAAAGGATTCCTTCAAAGACAATCCAAAGCTCCCTGGCCTTAATGAGTGCTGAAAGTGACAAGAGCACATCTGCATCATGTTCTACTTCCCCACACAAATGAGATTCTCCTCTCCCCGTGTGATAGCCATTATTGCCAAGCTGTGACCAATTCCACTGTTTTAATTAAGCATATTTATAGGCTTCACGGTCAGCAGGTGTAAACAGCTATGCGTGTCATAACGTCCATCCAAGACAGAAAATAGGGAGAGAAAGTGAGAGATGGACAGTCGCGGAGAAAGGGGGGAGTGGAGGAGAAAGACAGAGAGCATGAAATGGATTAAAGGGATAGTTCTGATTATGTGGTGTGGGGCTGTATGAAGTTCATATCGATGTCACTGTTTTAGTTACAGTAGATGCCAGCCGGCACGCCCCTAGTTAGGAGAATCAGAGAGGAGGAGCCAAGCAATTAACTACTGCAGACAGAGTCAGCAACAAAAGGCATTTCAGCCACTTAAAAAATGTCCACCTAAAAAAAAAAAATCTATGTCAGTTTATCTGTCAAATATCACTCTCTCCGAATTAACCAAACTCCACAGGCAAAATCAGTCATTTTACCTCTCAGAACATAGGATTTGCTGGTCTACTGCTGCCTCGATTTGTGAGTTTTTTTGTGTCATTATGTGACTTCAGTTAATCTGAACTATCCTTTTAAAACACACAATAACACAATAACACAAACAAACTAACTGAACGTGGCAGCGGTAGCCCAGCAACTCCCATGTTCTGTGGGGTAAAATGATTGATTTTGCCTATGGAGTTTGGTCGGTTTGGAGAGATAGGTTGCCTGACAGCAGAGTAAAGCCATGAAAATACTCTAAATATAGCATACACTTAAACTGGTATTAACTTTTTCGGTGGTATCTTTTTAAGTGTCTAAAATACCTTTTGTTGCTGACCCTGTCCACAGCCGTTCATTGCTTAACTTCTGCGGGTACTCCTGCAGCTTCTCCAAACTGGGGGCTGATATCAACTGTCACTAATTATTATTAATTTTAGTATAATTATAAAATGAATTATATTATTAATTACTATATAATTATAGATAAGTACCTCATACAACCCCACTTAAAATAACCCAAACTATTCCTTTAAATGCATCCAAACAAGTCAGCATACTAAAGTTGTTTCTATGAATGATGGCTCCTGAAAACAACATTTTAGGCCTTTCTTTTCCCCTTTCCTTTTCATGAGGCACACTTCAGTATGAAGCACAGAGACCTAATTCCCCAGAAGTTTTTCTTTCTGTTTTTTTATCATGAATTTTAAAATATGCCCCCAAAAACGCCCTAACTGCCCCGCGTCCCAAAAGTGTCGCACAAAAGCAAAGCTTCGTGTGTTTGTCCCTAAGCGGCTCTCAAACACCCCATATTCTCTGAATATCTTGATCTGCCAAGTGTGACAGCTCTTCACGCTTTTGAAAGTTGTATATATATTTTTTCTCCTTTTATATGACAACTTGTTTTCTTCTTCATCACCCCAGGTGCTCAGAATTCTGTCACCATTTCAAAAAGTTGCACTACAAAATAAAAGAACAAGGAATTAGAAAAAAAAAAACAGCTGCTTGTGAGGCGCCATCATTAATATTTAAGCTTATTTATAATTATGTACAACACTGTACACACACTGTAAATGGGGACATAAACACCCTTAGAAGACTAGTGATGTATCACAATAGTGGTGTTCTAGTTTTGTAGGTGGATCAGAATTAGACAGCATGACAGACCTAATGATCCTGGGAGGATTTTCTCCTTCTCAGTGCGTGTGTGTGTGTATACATCTGTGTGCGTGCTGTATGTATTTGTCTTTGTGTCTGTCTCTCCCAGGGTCTGATATGTGCATGCAAACACATTGTCTGGAGGGAGACATGACAAAAACTCCCAGAAGCCTTTGAGCTGTTCTTTTTTTCTTTTTCCTGTGTTGCACCACTGGGGAAAGTTAAATCCAAACAAAGAGGAGACGCTTGGCGTACTGTGCTAGAATCCATCACCGGATCTCTCCCTCAAACATGTCTCCTTTACTTTTCTTAGTTGACTTTTTCAACAACTTTGATAAATGCCATTTTAAGCGCTTCTCAGGAAATTCACCACAGGTTTAATTTACTGCCTGTAGTGATTTGATTTTTCAAGTGTCTATTATGCTGTTATGATGTTAACAAAATGCAGCCGAGGCCAAAATAAACAGCATTAGAACAATTATTCCCACTCGAATTTCATGTTCACACACATCACAACAGCAAAGTAATTTAACTCTTCAGTGTGGATGTTGAATGACACCGGTCAATTAAAAGCTAATTTTCTGATTCGCTCCTCCATTTCAGAGGGAAAACATGAGAGTGCAGATCGACTCGATGTGGAAACGCAAGAGAAAATTTAGTCCTCAAAAATCTCCGCGTTTGTGAAGTGGCATATCTAGCAGCACAGGAGAGGGAGGGGGGGATATGTAGCGTCCCTAGTCAAAGTCTGTCCCTGACTGAAGTGGTTAAATGTGAGAGTAATTGTGTTTTGTTTCTGGGACTGACATGTGGAACCCCATGGACCCCATCTCCCTCCCAGTGACAGGCAGAGATCCTCCCCCCTCGCTCTGTCTAATTAGAGGATGTAGCCCAGGGCTCATGTCCCAGGAAGACCCATCCCCCTCCCAAGATGGCTCCCCTAAGAAAGCCCTTAATTGGGTTCTTTAGTCATAGTCTTCATTTTGGCTGGAAAGGCATCTGTGTGTTGCTATCACCTCAGAATACAGTTTGTATCGCTCTCTTGTGTTTTTTTTTCCCTTCCTCTCTTTTCTCTCTTCCCTCTCGCTGGCCCTCTCTCCCTCTCTATTGCTCTCCCTCTCCCTGTCTCCCACTCTCTCCTCACTTAATGAGGCCCCATAATAACACAGCAGTTGTGCAGTTGTTTTGCTACCTCAGTCAAACAGCAGGATCACTGCATAGTGTGTTTCTAGTACCATTCACTTGTCTACTTAGACAGGGTAATGAGTATCATTTGGAGCTACAAAGCACCAGCCCACAAAAAGGGTGGTCCGTCATCTCTGGTTACACCTCAGAAGCATTTGCTTGGTGGTAGTTAGACATCTAATCAAAGCATTTCAAACATTATGGATTTATTATATATTTTTACAAGTGCGGAAAAAAAAAAAGGAGCGCACACAAAATGACACACATGGAAGACATTGAAATCCATCGCTGTTGTCAACTCCACCCTAGCCGAGCGCTGTGTTACTGTATGACCACGACTCCCCGGGCACCTCACTTCAAACAAGACAGTCTGTTACCAAGGAGACCGGGCCGGTTGTGGCACAACAGTGTTTGGGGTCAACCCTCCCCACGGCCTGATAAGTGATGACTGTGGAGAATGCCAACTGCTGTATTATTTATTTATTTGATTGTGTTCTTCATTGGCTAAACTAGCCAGCGGTAAGCCTGGCCCGAGGTCAAAGCAGGAAAGGATTACTCCCTCAGTGGACTGGTCAACAGTAGGGAATGCACAAAGGGAGGACTGAGTCAATACTGGACCGAGTTCAACACACCATTAAACATCAAGGCAGAATGCAGCACTCTTGTATTCCTCCACAGCAGTTTGGAACGATAAGAAAACACACGGTGGCAGAGTTTTCTCAAAATTACCCCGAGACACAACGGGGCCGTTATTGATTGAGCTCCATTGTCCCTCTTTTCAATCATCACGCGAACGTAAATTAGCTTAAATATCCGGATGATTTCATTGCTTAAAGTCACCCTGCAGTTTGGTGCCTCGAAGAAAAGACCACAGGTTCTTTGTTTTAGCATCGTTTGATGACGTTCTCTTATGCGTTAATTAAATTCCTGAGTGATGAGTACGGCTACGCGCAGGTCTCAGTGGTTTTGTGCACACTCCCCGTGCTCCAGATGCAGACGCTTTGCAGACTTTACTGTAATGTCAGCCATGCAGGGTATAAGAGGGAGACTCGGCACAGACTGATAAGACTTTTAATCAGAGCTTAGAGGGGGATGTTTACAGTTTTGACTGTTCCTTCAAATTTTTTGATTATAGATAAACTAAATAAGACACTTTAGCCGCAGGGTTTAAAATGGATGTGCTTAACTCTCCTAATTAAATAGTTTCTTTAATGAGTAATCTTCACTGTAAGTAACACTCACTTGACTCACAATAGCAAATTTGTGCTTCATTTTTAGACTAGTATGTCAACAGACATAAATAATAAATGTCTTTATTCTTTACATAATTGTTAACTAACGCAAAATCTAAATTATTTCTAACATTTTGTTTTAACTGTGTCATAAATTTTCAATTGCAATGTTCCCAGAATATACCTCAAACTGTCTTTAACTGGGACATTTACAGTTTATTCCTATTACAGGTGTCACTATAAACCAGTACTGATGACAAGCATGATATTTTAGAACTAAAATATTGATATCATGTTAACAATATACATATGATAATATCATGTATGTAATCCAGCACCTCTTAACATAGATCAGTTACAGTTAGACTCTTTCTACCTCTCTATGCTTGTATTTTGAATGTAATTTATTCATCCAAAAATGAGACAGAAAACACATTAAACAAAGTTAAAGATTAATTTTACTGACAGCATTTTGCAATTTTTCTATAGACATCACAATCATAAAGTTATCATGAATTCTGTTGCCCACAATAACAAAAAATGGCTATCATGACAGTCTTAATTGCTATTTTACATTAGAACGTTATATTGCCACCCAAAGAATGTTTTACTTTACTACAGTTACTTGTGTACATGTGTAGGGTCACAAAATGATGCATTGTAAATAACTGTGTAATAATATATTCTGTAGTTGCAGTTCTTCCTGCATAATGTTAGCTTTTTATGCCTTTTTATGCCACGTGTGTATTAAGAACAGTTAATAAGATCACTTATACTTGTTTTTGTTATTTTACATGGTGTTAGAAATTTGTCTTTGCTTATGTGTGCAGAAAACTGAAATATGTGCAGTTACAGTACTGACTCTGACTCAGACTCTCCCAATTGTCAACCCATCCATACAAGTATATATTTTGAAATACCATTTTTCAGGAGCCTGTGGTGCAGCAGTTAAACTGGTAAAAAACAAACAAAAAAAAACAAAACAGACAGTGCAAATACATAAATATGCAACGTAGAAAAATTACAAGGACATAACCTGAGCAAATCTGTGCATAACATAAACATACATAAGCATAACGTAACATAACGTAACAGTGCAGAGACAAAGACAGCTGACAATAGATATAGCTTATAGACCGGTCAATGGGGCAAAAACAATTTAACTGTAAACAAGGCAGTAGCACAAAGGCAGTGTAAAGTGTTTGGTAGTGCAAGAAATGTGCAAGTTACAACTCTTTCGTTAGGGCTACATAATGCGACAGATTGTGGTAAGTTCACTTGTGTTAAGTACACACTACTTGTTATAAGTTGTTATTACTCACATAGCTCTGTAACCACTCATCAAAGCCTGAGTTTAATGTTATGTGCTGGATAACACCACCAGGTAGAAGAACAGACACAGTGTACTTACTGTTACATGTGCTCTGCAGGTATTAACGATATGCTATAATCAAACATTGTTAGCGTTGCGATTAAGCTTTACATCTCCTCTCTGTGATGTTGGACAATCTGAAGATTGTCTTTAATACGGCGGGATCAGATGAAAGAGAGGATGTGTCTGCTGGTCCACTGGCCTTCCTTTGCAAAGCTGATGTAAGAGATGCACCTCTGTTGCCTCACTGGAGACCGGGTGCTATCGATGGAGACCAGAGCAATGGGGAACGACATAAAGAATGATTAGTTAATAAATCAACTCCCCAGCCTCCTTGCACTTTCCTCCTCTCTGCTCTTCCCCAATCGTTCCCCATTTTTTTTCTCACCCTCTCTGCAGCAGCGTTAAATTCCTAAGACATGTTGCACCTGTTTGCATGGGTACACAAGACCCCTGCCGGATGTTCCCCCCCCTCCTCTTCCACTACCCCTGAGGGCGTTGCAGTGGGGTGATGTAATCAGATGAAAGTGGTGGTTTAACGGTGGCACAGAGCCGGTGAGAGAATAGGAGAGGAGGAAGAGGCTCGCTCCGAGCCAATGCAGCCAGTCTTCATAAGGGAGGAGCGGGTGCGCATTATTGATCAGAGCAAAATTTAATTTAGTGGAGAATTGACTGCTATGGTTTACCTGAACACTGCTGGTAACTGGGCCCTGCAGCAGGCCTGTGTGGCCAGCAGGTGGTTGAAAGGATCGAGGAGGAGATTAAGGGTTGGATAGAAGGGAAGGAAATGGATGATGAGGGGAATGGCAGAGTTTCAGGGGGAATAGGAGGATGGCATTGAAGGAGGGAAGTCAGGATGAGAGCTAAAAGGCTTAATGGAGGGCATCTAATCCTAAATTGCGGTAATTCTGGTGTGACACCATTAGTGACATCCTCCTTGCCGGGGCAGTGGACATTCTGGAAGGGCTGTGACGGTATGGCTTTTTTTCTTACAGCGGTGACAAAGCAACATATTCTAGTGCAACTGCCTAATAATATCTCATTCTTTTTAACTTTATTGAAATATACTGGTATGAGCGTAGTCTAGTTCCTTTCAGGAATAGGGCCGTGTGTAAGTGTATGCGGTGTGCAAATAAGAAAGAGAGTAGCAGACAAACAATGACAGTGATACCCAGAGCGGAGCAGTTAGTTGTCACTCTGGCAGTAAATGTACAGTACAGGTTACATTGTGTCAGTTAATAAACATTTTAGCTTCTCAAGCCCAAGAAAAGTCCTGTGTATTGTTCCCCAACTGCTGGAAAAGTGAGGGTGTTGGCCCTGATGTAAACTGATCAGGAAAAGCCAATGTTAAGCTAATGCCAAAGTTAGCATTGTACCTTTACATTGTCAGCTCTAGTGCGATCGTGTTAGTTTCAGAAGCTTTGTACTCCAGCCTGAACTACCGCGCCTTCTTGGAGACATGGTAAAATAAATGTGTCTATTTGTACCCAGGTACGGATAGGTTATTCAACCAAAACCCCTTATTTTATCTACAAAGAACAACATATTCATGGTTTATAAGAGGCTATAGACACATGGGTGCTTGCCTGTGCCCTGGCTATATCCATCCGGATGTAATTAGCCATATTGGATATTCCAACCCGGGCGCAAATACCATCTGCCCAAAATAAATCAACACCAAATGATAAATCCAACACCAAATGTTTTCTGTTATCTTTTATTCATTTTTTTCTGTTTTTAAAACAGTTGTTGCTGTTGTTAGCATGTTGTTAGTTGCCCACGGGCAATCCCAAGAAGCCTTAGGTTGAGTCTGTTGACCAATCAGTTTATGTTCCTGATTTATCAATCAATCAGAGGCTGTGCTCCTGACTTGTGCGTGACAGCGCTAATTCCTAGATCCAAGCGCTGATCTCAACATGAGATTGACCCTTCAAAATAAAATTTGCGGTGATGATGGTAATGAGTTCAACCCTGTGATAGCTGTTCTCATCATAACCCTACATTTTGGTCATTTTCTTGCACAAGATGTGAATGAGGTGTTTCACATCTAATTTGACATTTGTGGTTGGATACTGCTGGTATTTAACTTACACAGCTGTGGTGCAGAGGTACTTGAAGAACTTGACAAGGATGAAGATTGGAAAGTGAATTTCCCTCCCGCCCCTCTCCCTTCCCATCCACCTTCCATACTCATACACAGAACAGTTTATAGCTACTCTGCGGAGTTCAGTATCCACAGAGATAAAGGTATCAGTTTCATTTTCTTTTAACGTTTTTTTTTTTTTCGCCCCTCTTTTTCCTCTATTTCCCTTTAGTCTGCATGGCTGCCACAGCCACTGAAGTCGTTTAACACCGTCCTTGAGAAAGCCCTCAGTGAGAAAACTCCTGGCATGTTTAAGGAAAAGGTAGAATGCAGTGTGTGTCAGACAGAGCTGGGACATGCAGTGGGGGGAGCCATTCCCCAGAGGGGTTATTTTCCCCTCTAATAGCTGTTACGAGCCCTACATTATATCCAAGGAGCTACGTTCCTTTGGGGTCCACACACACACACACACACACTTACACACACACACACCTAGACGCACTGGCACACTCACACAAAGGCATGCACACTCAGTCGAGCACAAATTTTCTCTCTCTGTTTCTCTCTCTTTCACACACACACACGCACACACATGAACACACACACTCAGTCCTAGCCGCTTTGCTCTCCTCGTGTCAATATCCTGCCATTTGAAGTCACGTACTGCAGGGGCTTCTGGGAGTCGCCAAGGAGCCAGGCTGACGGGTAATGGGCCGCATTCATTAATAAGGTTGCCGTGCTCCTGTCCCTCCTCAGCAACGCCAAGGATGTCTTCACCGGGGGGTAGGGGGTTGGTGGAGTGTGAGGAGGGAAGGGGGGGAGGAGGTGAGGTAGAGGGAGAGGGAGCGTCCCGTTGGGAGTCTCCTCCCAGACTCACTTAAAGGAGCTTTATTTCAGCAAGAGAGGGAGAGAGGGAAGCAGAGGAGCTGTCCGGGGCCGCCTCTTTAAAAAAGGGAGAGCAGGGCCCAGGCGAGCCACGCTAACCCTTACAGGGGTCACACTCCTGCTCCCCGTCAAACAGCTTATTACCCCACCTGTCGGGAAGTAATCGCCCTAGCTGAAAGGAAAGCTGTCGAGGTGTTTAAATGCTTTATATGGAGGCAGCTGAAAGGGTAAAGAGGGAAGGAATGAATGCAAGGGGGGCTAATAGTCGTCTCCTAGCGCTGCCCGAGGGATTCTGCACCAACAGGACTGAAGGTGACTGCTTTGGTAAACCTTTTCGCTCAGGTTGCAGTAATCATTTCAGATTGTCTCTTTCTCTCCTTTTCTCATTTTTAAAACTAGTTTGGAGAAGCAGAGAGGAGTACCAGCATGGAGGCTAAACAATGTATTGCCACAGACATTTTAACAACTTAAAAAAGGCCCACATAAAAATATCAGTATCAGTTTAACCGTACAATACATTTTGAATATTTTCACTGCTTTACTTTGCTGTCAGACAGCATTTTTCCGACAGGAAACTGCCATTGTATAAGCCAAATATTGCTCTAGCCAAATCAACCAAACTCCATAGGCAAAATCATTCATTTTATCTCACAGAACACAGATATCGCTGGTCTCCTGCTGCCTCGATCTGTTTGTTTGTTTGTGTTGTGTGACTTATGTGTATCTGAGCTACCCCTTTAAAACACCAATATCCCACAATAACGCAAACAAACTAACAGTTCAAGGCTGCAGCAGACCAGCAACTTCCATGTTCTGTGAGTAACTGGAGTTTGGTTGGTTTGGCAAGAGCAATAAATGGCTTATATAACAGCGGTTTCCCATCTGAAAAGGCTGTCTGACAGCAAAGTAAAGCGGTGAAAATATTAAAATATACTGTGGCCTGCGCTTTAACTGAAGTTGAACCTTTTTTAATTGTCTAAAATACCTTTTGTTGCTGACCCTGCCCACAGCAGTATATTGTTTACCTCCATGCTGGTGCCCCTCGCATGCTGGACCTGCAACTACAGTTGCTTACACACTGAATATTGAAAAGTACCTCATACAACCCCACATCTAATAATCAGTACTATCCCTTTAAGCACTAAAATGTCATTTCAAATATATGTGCACTTAATTCTGTGCTTATGTGCACAACAAAACGTATGTGTGCACTGGGGTGTGTGTGTATTTGTGCATGCATGCGTGCTGATGACTCCGTGACAGGTGTGTCTAGTCCATGCCAGTTTAGAGAGTCCAAGGCCGTGTTTTAAACAGAGCGCAGCAAGTGGGGCATGTAGTTTGCATTAAAGGGATTAGCAGTCACTTCAAAAGATGACCTGGATTCAGCCCACCAGGGACACCAGTTACACACCCCCTGGTCCACACTCCCTTTAAAGAACCTGGCACAGCTGCCCCACTACAACCACTCTCGACGGTCTGTGTGTGTGTGCCTGCATAAATTTGGGCGATACAGCAAAACAGAGTGATATTGTCAGCTTGTTATCCTGTCATAGTAGATTGTGCAGCGTTACATATTCACAGCAGCGTGGAGGATCAAATCATCAACGGCCTCACCTGCTGCACCTAAAGCATTTCTCAACTTTTTTTTCCCCCTTCTGCTTCTGCACTGTACATTTGCGGCACATTCAATACGTGTAGGCGCTGGATAAACAAGACTCTCAGGATGATATTCCATCAGGTGTGTCAGTGCCTTGTTATGGATTTGTTTCCATGGACACAGCCTTTGATCGGGAGGCTGGATTTCTGAGGAATGGGATGTTATCTGTCAGTGGTCCTGTGCCTTTGTGTTAGACCAAGACTTAACTGTGCTTAATCCCAAACCAACCGCCATTGATCCACACATCTGGATAATGACAACCTAATGATGACAACGTTCAAATGCCAAGATAATCAAAAGACGGTGCTTGTCAATCATAACATTTAAGCTAAATTAAAGGTGATGTGCATTAGTGTACTCAGTGTGGGAGATGAATGATGTTTTAGTGTCCTTTGAGCAAAAGCAAAATGAAAGCTGCGTTTGTTGTATGTGATCATAACGTCTCCCCTTGTTTCTTTTTGTGTCCTTGCAGAACCACACGTTGACTCAGCACAGCAGCTAACATGGCAAAGATCAGCGCCGTGGCCGAGAACAAGGATCACATGACGCGGAGAATAATGTCTGACCGCCAATTACCGTCAGTGCAGTTTCCCACTGACTGTCTTGCACTGAACTTTCGATTCAGTTACACCACAAGGAACCATGCCACAGCAAGAAAAAAGAAAAGCAAAAGCAAAGAAAAATAAAAGAAAGAGGGGGAAAGAACATAAAAGAACCCTCTCTGTTCTTTACTAACTATTATTTCAAAAATAAAGAAAAAGCCAACTTGTTTGTACATAGAATTCTTCATGTGTTGCTTAACTACAGCTATATTGCAATCTTATACAGTATTTGCCAATGTACAGTTCAAAATGTTTGTCCAAAAAAGAAGAAGAGGAAGGGGGAAAAAAAGATCAATGACATTGTCAATCAGACCAGATGGGACTCAACCAGTTGTGTAAAGGAGAAACAGGGTGCCACTGAGAGCATAGGAAGCTGTAGGAACCGGCAAGTGTTGTCAGGAGGACTTTTTTCATCAGCGCCACTCCTACTGCGCAGTATGTCACTCTGTATCCTGACACAGCTGGTCATTATGGGGTAAGAAAAAGGTTGATTCACCAGCAATGGCTGAGATCTTGTCTGTGTGTCCGTCGTAACATGGCCGCCAGAGGACCAGCTGAGAACGGCGGTGCGACTAATCTGCACTGCCTGCGCTGGAGTTCAGAAAAGAGTGAGGAAAAAAAAAAAGAAAAAACAACACAGAGAGAACAGAAAAACAGGACAGGATGCTGATATATGCAAACGCAGTGACACAGATTTGGAAAAGGCTAGTTCCTCTGGTTGGCTCGTGAACAGAGGCGTGAAGCTCCCATGTGGCTCTCAGAGCATGGGGAAATCTCCAGCCCACTGACTCAACCTGTACATTTCTGTTGTTAATGTTTACTGCTCGTTGAAGCCTGGAGATTACTGGAATATTTTTTTTCTTTATGTTTTGTTATCTCTACATATTTTTTCGCAGTGGGGGAGTTAATCCATTCGGATTTGGGGGTCATAAAGACAATTTCAGTCTGTCTCGGGGATACACCGTAGTTGCTAAACTCTAAAACGTCCCTGGCTCTCCTGGAGAGTGCCCAAAGTACTCCTCTTGTTGCTTCGCAGTGTCCCATTGCTCTCTGCTCAAGCTGGAAGCCACTGTGGCATCATACAAAACTTTAAACCATTCTGTTCTGTAAATGTTTTGCATTCATTGAACCTGAGATGCACTTTTGTATAAAACTTTAATGTTTTGACATTTTGATTGAGAATTGTTCGTACACAGTTTACAGGAAATCACCATCTCCTGCAGCAAAAGGACAGTTATCTCTGATGTTATTAAAATGTATTGTACAAATATGGAGTTCTGTATTTGGCAGACCTCGTTTTTTTGTGTTGCACATGTGATGGAAATATTAAAAACTGTATGAGGAAATGGCTTCATTGTCCCTTCATTATGTATCGAAAACTTGCCAAAAATTCAAGGGGATTGAGAGGCCGTCTTGTTTTTAAGGGGTGTAAAATATAATAATAATAAAGTATAGTGGGCCTGTATCTCAATATTTCATTCATTCCTATGAAGAAATTAAAGAAGAAATTAAATTGTTATTTTTAAAGTTTAGAATATTATTTAAGCTAGAAATTTAAAAAATCTCTCACAGGGTAAGGGTACGGTAAATACCTGAACACAAGCTACACAGAAATAAAGATACTAACTAAAACCATAAAATGTAACTTTGGCTTGTCGCCATAGGAGAACCCTTTTTGGTTCCTGATAGAACCTTTTATAAAGGTTCCACTTGGAACCCTTCCAGAGAACCCTTTTACATTCCAAAGGTTTTATCTAGAACCCACCCAGGCGGTTCTACCAAGAACCATTTTTATTATGGTACAAAGAACCCTTGAGGAAGACTTCAAGGACTTCAACCATCCTTGAAGAACTCTTGCTTTCAAATAGCGTTCTTTGGACAAAAATGGAAACCTTAGCCTTACAAAGAACCTTTAAAAAAAAAAACTTTTCAAAAAAAGGGTTCTTCAGAAGCAAAGGGTTCTGGGTAGAACCTCAGTCCTTTAGGAAGAACCCTTTGGAACTCTTATTTCTAGAGTGTACTTTCATAGAACCTTCACTCTCTGCTAAACAGCCTCGTCCTGCATTAGAAAACTACGCTGTTAAAAGAACCAAAAAGCCAATAGAACAATGGCCGAGCATCAAGGAGAAGAAAATACTGAATTTATTTTTAAAAGTCTTAAAGTCTGTTAAGTATGTTTGATTGTTATTTGTTCAATGCATATAACAGATTGTAACTATAAAAAAGATCCTAAGAATATCAGGATAACTCATCTCTGATGCAATATTCTCAGGAAGTAATCTGCTCAAAATTAATTCAAATTACTCGTTTTACACGAACTTCCTGCAGTTATTCCATTCACTGTTTGGGTTAATTGTACGGTTTATTAGCTGTTCTGTGCTGTTATTGTTACGCAATTAATATAATATGTTTAATATCCATAAAATATGTCACTTACCGTCAGTTTACTCAATTATAGAAAAGGGGTTCCTTAATGAAACAGTTGGAAACGTGTGCATCTGTGTGTTAGTGTGTGTATGTGTGTGAACACAATTAACCCATCAGACAAGACCTATGACAGCATAAACACGATCATCATCAAAAGCTTACACTGCTTTTTTTCATTGTATCAAATTGCATCCTATTTTCCCCGCTCCCTCGTGGCTCTCGCTAACAAACATCTGAGCATCTTAAGGGAGGTCTGTGTTATTAATGACTCCATTACCCATCACCCTGTGCGGTCCCATTCTACACACCCTTGCGCTAGGTCTATTTAGGGAGCCTCCAGCGCTCCGGGAGACCGGGAGAAAAGATTCTTCTGCCTTTGCCGAATGGGACAAAACCCATGCAACAACATCTGTCTGTCCCAGCAAATGATTCATCAACGATGACACGTGAACAGCATAACATTTGTTGAAGCTTTCAGTTTTGTTTTGAGAAGGCTCAGCGCTGCAGCTCATAGCACTGTAACTAGGTTATGCTGTGCGGAACAAATGACTGTAAACTGGTGCCTCATTTGAAATACACAGCAGACTTTCATTATATAGTGTATATAATGAATAAAAATGTAGACTCAACACTTTTGTTTTTGCTCCCATTTTTCATGAATTGAAGTATCTAAGACTTCTTTGCACACAAAAGGTTCATTTGTTCAAATCTGTGTTAGTTAGCTCTTCCCACCCACCTGACAGGTGTGGCATATAGAGATGCTAATTAAAGAGCGTGATTATTGCACAGGTGTGCCTTGGACTGCTCGCAATAAAAGGACACTTTGAAATGTGCAGTTTGATCTTGAGAAAAGACATTTATTTAGGTGCACACAACATTTTTTTTCCCCAGGAGGGCAAAGTCATGACCTGCCCTACTCTGTCTCTGACGCTGGGTAGTACTCATTGATTGGGTTGGTTAGGAGGGGGATTTATGGTTGGAATAGTGTCCCCATCACACACCAAAACATTATGAAGAATGCTATGAAAGCTGTCACGTCGCTTGGTTGTGCACCATTTTTGTAACTCGTCTGGGGACTTTTAATTTCAAAATGAACACCCCTGAGAGGAAACTGGCCAAGCAGGTCTGCCTGTAAAAACATTTGTCCACAAGGACAGCCAAATGGCCATAAATCTGTTGAAGGAGATAGCTAACACATTAGGCAAGGAAGAGGTGTTTTCCTGTAAAATCTGCAAAAACATGGGAGATGGCTTTGTGAAAGCCGAAAAACAGGCCCAAGGAAAGAGTGGTGACCCAGGGGGAAATTAAGTGGTCCCACCAACGGAGCTGACCAAGACCCAGATGTCCCAGTTTGTTAAGTGACAGTAACAATTAAGTTGCAGTTCACAAATGCAATGTTTGGCGTAACGTTGTTGTTGTTGAGCCTACTTTCCCTTACCTCCACAATCGCTTCTGTAGTTCGTATCATGTATCTTTATAGCTTGTGTTCCATTTTACTTATTCTCACAAAGTGGCCATACAACATACAGTAGTAAACTGTGTAACAACAACTCCTCTAATGTTGTGATACACAGAAAGAATTAGGGCAGAAGACAACATGTTTCAAGTTTCATACATTATTTGTGTATAGTATCCTATCTACTGTTTAGGCATGAGGAGTGATTGGTTAGGGTAAAAATATCAGGGTAAGCCAATCAGAAGTAGAGTAGTGCAGGTCATGATTTTGCCCTCCTGGGGGAAAAAAATGGCATTGGTCGTCCGATAAAACTGCACATTTCAGAGTGGCCTTTTATTGTGACCAGTCCAAAGCACACCTGTGCAATAATAGAGATGTCTAATCAGCATCTCTATTACAGCCAGATTGGTGTACTGGTCAGCCAATATTATTGGCCCAAGATTGGTCAGCTATAGTGGTCTGGTGTCAGCGTCATGTTGACAAGAAAAGCAGGATAGGACCCAAGAGCAGATGACGCTGAGAACAGAAGGATTATTTCTGAGGTTTATTGCCTGGTGTGCAGATAGAAACCAGCACAAAACCCAAGACAGAATGGCACAGTCAGCAAACCATAAACATAACGAGTCCAAGGATCAAAAACAGAGCACACGGATAATGCAGGGATACCTCAAAAACAACCAGAACAAACTGACAATGAACAAAAGATCTGGGTTGGCATGTATAAGGTGCAGGTTGGAAGGTGGGCGGGGAAACACAGGTGACAGGAATAACTAGATTGCAGGGCAGATGGGAGTGGCAAGAGGAGGAGAAAAACGTCTGAGGGCATCTGGTGGATGAACTGAAAATGAATGTGTCTGAGGAGGTGAATATGTGGAAGCATAAAATGGCATCATTATCGACATCTACCCCAAAAATCCAGTATTGGTCAGGCTCTAATCTTGATATATAGAGGTCATCTAATTGGCAAAGAGGAGGTGCTCAGATTTTAACAATTCTTTTAACAAAATTTGGGAGGAATAAACCTTTTGTGTGCACAGAAGAGGTCTTAAATATTTTACTTCAAGTCAAGAAAAACGGGAGTAAAAACAAAAGTGTTGCGCTAATATTTTTGTTAATATATATTGTTATGTTCCAACATAAATAAGAATACTAAGAGAAATATAATAATACTCCTGTTTTGATCTGTTGTGTGCAGGACATATATAAAAACATATAAATGTGATCCCTGCGGATCACAATATTGAAGCTCATTTGTCACAGATAATGATCACAATCGGGGTCACTGAAGCTTGTCTTATTGAATTTTCTTATTTCAATCAAATGTGCATGTTGTCTGTCATCTATTAGCTTTTTATTACATCACTATAACGAGGATCACATGAGGAGAGGACGGGGCCTCTTACAGTGACAGCCCTCCACAATAGAGACACAACCCCTCATACAAGTCAGAGTTGGTACGGCCCAACATTAACTGTCATACTGAATGCAAGCTGGGCATCCATTAAACAACTTTGCTAGCATCTCCCTGTGCCAGGCACTTTTAATAAGCTTCAAGGGCATTTGAACGGGTCCAGAACTTTGCTTTGCCAGAGATGGACTGGCCCACATCATCCATTACATTAAATTGGGTGGCGGCCTCCAGCTCATATTTATGATTTAATTAAATTCACTTGTGAGGCGTATCAGAAGCACTGCGGCCTCCCTTTTAACGCCAGCCTAAGCAGCAAAACACACACACACACACACACACATGCAGCTACACACGAGTGCATACACAAGCGCTGTGTTTCTGACACTCGCCCAAGTGTGAGACTTTGTGGGCGCTTTGGCAGGGGCATTCTCAGGGGTTCATTTAAAGCAATATAATTACACAGCCCCCAAGTATTCTTCCATCAGAAAGCAGCAGAATGGATGGCTTGTTCAGAGATAACTTAGCCTGGCTGATCCTCCACGGTGTCGTCGCCTGAACATAACCTCAATGCAAGTGGCACTCAATGCTGCTAAGAGCCAGGCCGGTCCTTAGTGGAGCTGGGCAGTCGGGCCAGATGTTTGGGAGTCACTGAAATGCCATTGTTCTTGTCCAGGATGTGTGTGAAATGGCATTTTGTTTTTTCATTTGACAGGCTAATACCCATAGTCCTCTAGAGGACAAGAGGCAGCCTGTGTTAAGACTTTATTAAAGAATTATGAGATCCAAGTGAACCTGTGCAGTATGTTGCCATCCAGGAAGATGAAAATGTGCCACTTTATCCATCATGGACAACCTGCACAAATGTAAGTATGCATTCAGCGCTCGTCCCTTGTGTTCCGGTGTCCTTGCTATAACTCTTCTTTGGTGCAAAATTTAGTTTGGTGAAAACTCCACATTGTTAGGCTGCGCATTCCTCCCACTGAAGGAGACCTCAGAGACCTCTTATGGCATTCAATATGTGCGCCCAAGCGTGAGATCCAGATCCATTTGGCCGGGAGATCCGCTGGGAGTGTCTGGGGTAACCCAATCTCTCACACCGGCACTCCACATCCAGAGAGCCATCTTTTCACTTCAGAACTGTGTCAGCAAAATGGACGCCTCAACCTCAGTGTGCAGCCCTGCCACAGTGTTTATGGATCGAGCACAAGGGCATTTGCTATTGTCTTTTGTGTAATTTTGTGCACACCCTGTTTCCATGTCTTTAAAATACAATCATGAGAATCACAGTAAAGTTATGGAAGCTAAATCTCAAATCGTTCTCCTCAGAGTAAAGCTGCTTTAAAGACATTTTTCTGTAAATGTATGCACATTTCTGCATTTAAATGTCTAAAAAAAAAACTCTGGACAGATACTACATATTTTCTTGAGTGGTGCATTCACATTATCGCAATGATTTCAATAATGTTTTCTCAAGTATAACTAAATTAAACACACAATGTGTAAATTCTGCCACTAGGGCCTCCTTTTCTCATAATTACCTCAAAACTGTCTTTGCCACCATGGTGACAAAAAAAATCTGTTTGTTTAAATCAAATGATTGATTATTTTAACTGTCTTCTTTTTTTAAGAATTTGAAAAGATTATATAGGTAATTTTGTAATGGTTCAAACAAATAAACTTTTCTAGTCAAACTTGATATTATGTAACATTGTCTCACTAAAATGTTGAAAAATGTCTACATAGTCATAAGTATATT
>JAJHUR010001349.1:0-18216 GCA_027495735.1 Lutjanus campechanus | reverse complement strand
TTTTTAAAAATCATGCATCCTCTTGTGATTGGTTGAGCACAACAAAGAGTGTATAACAAACTATGCAGCAAACTGATTTTTTTCCACCTCACTTTCTCTTTTGCAGCATCTCTTTGTGCAAATCGACCATTTCCTGTGACTTGTGGTGAGCACAGTCTTTGTTCCCACACACCAAAAAAAAGCGACAGTAAAACAAGTTTTAACAGCAAATTATTTCATTTTCTGTAGTTAAAGTGAACATTTACCACACACCCGAACTGATGGACACAAAGTCACAAATGTGTATAAATAATAGGTGATGTGAATATAAACATATAATGTAACAATATAAAGAATTACATTACAAAGTATGATCGTGTATATTTCAATATAGGCCTATTGTAGCAAACAAGATCAGATGTCCTAAATTATTTATTTATTTTAATTGATTTAATTGATAAATTAAATATTTTGTGCACTGCTCCTGTGTAAAACAGATTACATTTATAAAATCTTTCATAGACATGGATGAATGAATTAAATCAAATCACAGTTTTCACATCAGGGTTTAATTCAGAAATAAATTTAGGAAAAAAAGGAATCTTACCTGAAGATGCAACGTGACAGAAAATGATCAATATAAATAATTTCTTCATCGTGTTTTTATAAAGACGACGAGCTGAACTTCAGACTGAGTCTGTTCATCTGTGACTGAGTCCAGACATGAAAGGTCACAGACAGTTCATAACCAGCCACAGATATATGAAGCATCCTGCACACTGAAGCAAAAGAACGGAGCAATATAACAGCTTTAAAGACAATTATAAATCTGTTCAGTCTTGGACTACTTTAATATGTAATTTTACACAAACAAATATTTATTATAGTAATTTGTCGTTTTTCATAATATTAAACACAGAAAAGTGTCAACTCCCCCCTGTTTGTAGACTTGGTTCATTCCAAACAGCCAAGAAAACCAAGAAAACGGAGGCTGTGCGCTGCAGTGGAGATGTGAAAGATGTATTTATCAGTCAACAAGCAAAGACACCATAAAAACTGAATTTTTTTATTTTATTTTATTGTTCAACTATGTATTTCTAATTCTGAATGTCTGGAATAGAGTAACTTTACGGTAGTGGTGGAAAAAGTACAGGAAATCTGTACTCAAGAAGGAGTACTGTTATATTACTGAAATATTATTCAACTACAAGTTAAACTAAATACTTCAGCAAAAGTACAAATTATTATTTAAAAAAAAACTACTCACAGTATTAGTTACTTTTTGACCGCTGACGTTTAATGCATTATCAATAGCAGGCATTCAATCAGTACTCAGTTATTACTTTAATTGTAACTAAGTAGATTACACATGTAATGCATACTTAAATTCATGGATTTGCTGCTTTTCTTTGTCATTTGTGATTGTAAATGGAGTTTTGGGGTTTTGGATTGTTGGAGGTCTGTCAAAAAAAGTCATTTAAAGATGTCACTTTGGGCTCTGGGAAATTGTTTGACTATTTGGGGGCATTTTATAAATTAAATTATTATTTATGAAAATGATAGGAAAATTAATCGATAATGGAAAAAAACAATCTGTTGTTGCTTGCACCCCTAAAGTAGATTTCAGAAGGTAACCACAAAGTTTTAAATGGCTCAAAGACAAAAATAACTTTCCAATCCTGGTAATGATGCAACAATTGCATGGAAAAACTTTTTTTTCAACTTATTTATTGTGATATTTTTACAAATCTACCGAATATATTTTGTACAAAATATTATTTATTGTGAACTGTTAAATCAAGCTGACAGTCACTTGTCCCTGCTGAGAAACACTTGTTTGTTTGTTTATTCATTCATTCATTCATTCATTCATTCATTTATTCATTCATTTGCAGTGTCATTCAAACAAACTGTATCCTGTTCTCCTTCAGGATGCTCCTCCTGTGCTCGCGCCAACTGCCTGTGGTCAAAGTGATGAGTCAAAATATTAAATTCATCTCGCGATATTTCTATCGAGACCTCATCATCCCTCTTATGTCTACTATACACGTTCACAAATCTTTTTTTCCAAGATTTTTTGAGTGGGAATTGTTTTAGTAACATTGTATAATATGTCCACATATCATTATATTAATCTTCTAAAAAATCAAACACGTCTTTACTCCTAAAGGAGAGATGACGAGGGAGCACGGAAGGAGACACACTCGGACTGGAATGCGATCCCGCGAGATTTCGCTGAGTTAACTTGAGTAAATGCCACGTCTTACCAGCAGCATCAACGTAGACAGAAATATCACCTCTTTACCAAACATATTGCACACGGGACAGAGAGTTGTCCAGCCGCCCGACAGGCAGTGATATCTGACACAACCCGGTAAGAATAAATCCTTTGTTTTTCACTGTATGTCGCAGTTTGTGATGTTGCTTCTGCTGCAGCAACATGTTAGCAAGTTGGCTATTAGCTAGCCAGGAAGCTAGCAGGCTTTCTTACAACTCAACTGGAGGAAACCGGTGATCGTTGTTTGATGACTGAGGATTTTACTGTTTACTATGAGATTAAAGTTGACTCTTTTAAAAAGCTGAATTTAGAGATTATCCGCTTTACCTTCACATCCGATGTGTTGAAGACGCCGACAACAAATAAACAGTCTCAAGACGAAGCTAAATCAAACTCAGGTGGATGATTGTTAACTCAGATAACAACTGATGAATGTATTTAATATGTATTATTTCAGTTTAACGTTGCAATAGTATGTAGCTAGCAGTTATCGTTGACTGCTAAAACTGTACACAATGTACTCAGTATTACAACAACTGTACATCAGTGTAAGGTAGCCAATGAATGTGTCTAGCATAGCATAACATTTGTGCAGCACGCCAAGACTGTGCTGCACAGTCACCATATCCTGCTGTTTTATTTGATCAGAAACACCCAGTTTGAGCCACTGCAGTGGCCAAATTTCAGTGCGATTTGAATAACTGTCATGTTTTGTTGGCATGATAATGCAAACTAGTTGCTGTGATGAAGAAAAGAATAGCTCTGCACACAGGTGGGAATACACCTCGATCACTCTGATGCTGTAGATATAATATGACTGGTATTTAAAGGAGAGAGAGGTATAGTTTGTCAAAAGGAGTGTCTTACAAGTGCATTATTCTATACATTATAACATAATTTAGTCAGTGATGACTTTAGATTAGACTTACTGTCATTTAGGATGGGAGTAATATTTTAACATCTAGAAAAGATGATGGTGACTGAGGACAGTTACCCCCTGTCTCGACCGAAAGTGACTCAGATGCGTTTTTCGCTTGTGCATCTCACGCATCAGAAAAGCTCTAATTTTAATCCATGCAGCTGTCTTCACCAGCTCTGTGTATCTCGCCTCCCGGCAGCATCTGCTTGTAAACACGAGCTGAAGCATTTATTTAGACTATTAAGTCATGTTTTTCAATGATACATATGCACAAACATGAGGCTGATGTCCAGTAAATATGTTTTATTCACATTTTGTAACCTCATGGCGGAGCAGAGTGTGCTTCACAGACTGAGATCAGCTCAGTCTGCTCTGGTTTTAATTCCACAGACTGTTCCTTAACTTTGTCCAGCAGCTGGGAAACAAGACGCAGAAACATCTTGAACTTTTCCTGCAGTGTTTTTATGGGCGAACTGTACATTTACTGCCACTTTACAACTTCACTACTACTTTAATCCCCCTGCTCTAATTGCCAACACCTCTCTATCCAGAGAGCAGCCACCGGTGCTCTCTTTTTTCCCTTTTTCTCTTTTGCTCATGCACACACACACACACACACACACACACACACACACACACACACACACACACACTGTGGTGCTTATGCCAAAATCATGTGCATTGTGTTTGCACAGGAAGTTTGGCTCTTCATTTGCTGCTGACACAAGTGTGATACTGACTTGGCATTTGTGCTCTAGACAAGGGGTTAGGTTAACATTTACAGCAGTAAGCATTATGAATTTTTTTAACTTTTCACCACCACATTTTTTATCAGCAGTGACCACAGTTTCTGATAAATTAAATAAAATCAGAGTGAGGGCTGCAACTTAGAGTTATGTACGTAGTTTATCAATCTATTATTTTCTCAATTAAATGATTAGTTGTGTCACCAAAATGTCAGAAAATGGTGAAAAATGTCGATCAGTGTTTCCAAAAACTCAAGGTAAAGTCCTTACATGTCTTGTTTTGTCTACAACCCAAAGATATTCAGTTTACTGTTATAGAGGAGTGAAGAAACTAAAAAAAATAATAATTTAATTGATTATTTGATTAATCATTGCAGCTCTATTCACAGCAATGTTTTCCCACAGTTCATTTCCACACAAATAAGTCAATAGTTGCAGTGATCTGGGAATAAATAAGATAAAACAGTTCTTTATTAATTCCACAGTGGGGAAAGTTGCAGTATTACTGGAGCAAAGGGGAATGAGATATATGCTGCCAAAACGGGATCATTTCAGGCCATTTCTTGAACTGATTTCTATTTACCAGCCCTTCACTGAGTGTCTCTGCATCAAATTACATTCACAGCTGTGGTCAATCTTCTGAGATTATATTACAACAGTCTGGGTGTAAGTAGGGCCACTGAGTTTGATAATCAGACAGCCTGTGAGTTTTTATTTATCCTCTGTCTTCTTCACTTTTCTCTTTGTCAAAGGGGATAATATGGGTTGTGTACGTCTGCTGGCACTGACGGTGGTCACATCTGCAGTACTCCTGTTCGCCTCCCATTCTGCCATCGCTCACAGCCATTCCCACGGTGACCATGGACACGGCCACGGGCACCACCACCACGGTCACCACCACCACGGCCACTCCCACGGAGAAGATGACCACTCTCACGGCTCTCAGGTGAAGATGTTCCACGGAGCGAGCAAGTGGAGCGCTGAGGCCAACCTCCCTGCACATGAAGAGGACCACCATGGACACGCTCACGATCATGGACACGGGCACGCTCACGATCACGGACATGGGCATGCTCACGATCACGGACATGCTCACGATCACGGACACGGGCATGCTCACGATCATGGACACTCTCATGATCATGAGGATGTCGTTCGGGTGCACAAGGAGGAGAGCGGACACGGGCACTCTCATGGAGGGGAGAGGGTGAAGAGGAACGCAGAGAAGAGGGACGTGGTGGAGCTCTGGATGCAGGTGGGGTCATGGGGTAACAATGGGTTGCCTGTTTGAAAATGTAGCCAAGAATATCTACATTAGACATGTGAAGGACATACACAGTAGCATATTCTCCTGCAGCAGCTCTCAGTGGTGCCACGCTGGATAATGCAAAAAAAAAAAAAGCTCACTTCTATTGTTTATTTAACTCTATCACTGGTGGCCAATCAGCAGTAATTCAACATTAGTTAATCCAGATGTTTCCTGGAGACAAAATTGGCTCTATGGTATGTTTCCACAAGAAATATGTCCCTTTTTACCAAAAAGAAGCACCTTGTTTGCCTTTGATTGCTGTAGGTTTTAGTAAAGCCGAGAACTTTGAACTTCAACTTTTGACTTTGTGCTTTTGGAGGGTTGCATTAGTTTCTGTAAAACTCTGGAATGTACTTCTTGTTCTTAGGAACTGGAATGATGTTTTTTGCTGCTGCAGTGACTCACAACACACACCATATGGGTGCCATTCAGAGCACGGCACAGCACATTGCTGCCAAAATCCAGAAGCACAAATGAGATCCATCCGTGTGCAACTCAAACGGCCGTGAGCACTTTCACAGCAATCGTGCACAGAATATCTCTTCTCATGCGAGCAATATTACAGGTTGTGAGTAGAAAACTGTGCTTTTAGCATGTTCAGAATCTGAAGGCGTGTGAGACAGTTATCCCAGAGCACGCAGGGGTTGAAGGGTGAAGGGGTTGTTGCCAATCATGTTTTATTTGGACAATCAGAGGCTCACAGTCCTCTGTCAATCAAAAATGAATTTCACCTGAACCAGTTGTCGATAACCTTTTTAATTCAGCTAATCATCTTCCTCTTAAGAGGAAGGGGGAGGTTTGACTGGGTGAGTTCTGACTGCCTTGTAGTTCTCTGTGAAGTGGACGGCACATGGTTTTTATCCATGTTAGGTAAGATTCCAAACTGCAGGGAACAGATGCTCAGTTCAGAGGGAGCTGTGAGCTGTGAGCTGTGTAGGGAAGAGGTGAACAGCAGCTTTTCAATTTGCAGGAAGCTGACGAGCAAGATTACCCATAAGTCACTGCACCAAAATCGATCAGTGGAGCTCACAGAGGAGTTTTATATCCCATAAATATTTTTATATTCATTGTTCATTTAAAATGATTAATTTATCTAATTAATAAATCTGAGTTAATGTTATATAATATAGTTTAATTTAAAATGTTGGATGTTTAAATGTAATCACCAGTCATAATTATCAGGAACAACATAATATAAATAACAAAAATATTGATATATCAATAATGAATATCACCTGCATAGTCCTGCCTCCTCTCATTTGCTCATAGTGCTATCTTCTTCTCATCACTCGTCTCATTTGATTTATCTGCTATCATGTTATAGACTTCTTGTGTTTATCTTTTATAAAACTATAAAATATTATGCCTTCGATTTTCTTTGCTGTGCTATCAAAAATTGTATCGAATATCAATATATTGCAAGGTATTGTATCGGAATTAGAAAGTCCAGTTTCGTGACAATGCTATTATGTAATAGTAGTCTGTATATAATCAACATTACATAATAATGTGTAAATAATCTGCATATTAAAGTCCCTGTAAGGAAAAAGGGGAGTTAGAATTCTGGAGTTAGACCGGTAGACTGTTTTTCACAATTTCTGTGCTCAGGATTTTTTTTTTTTTGATGGACCTGAGTCATGGTCCACCAACATTATATAAAACCCCATGAACCGACACATAAATGCCCCCTCCTCTCACCCTCCCTAACGATCAGTTACAAACGTACCTTCAGCGACTCTCTTAGTCTAAATCAGACCAGCAGTTCACTTCAGCTCAACCCAAGAGAGATGGAAAAAAAAAATCCTGTGTCTGCCAGAAGGAGCGTCCATGTTTCAGCTCGTTTTCAGGTCGTATTGGTGTTTGACACTGAGACAGCAGAGCGGACACGCCCCTCAGTGTGTGAGCAGTTTTCTCTGCTCTGAGCCGCTGGGGGACTTGACCTCGTCGATGATCTTGCAATTTGGAAAACTAAATGGAAAGTAAACTTCTGTCCATCCCTGTCCGCAGGCTATCGGAGCGACACTGCTGATCAGCGCGGCTCCTTTCCTCATCCTGTTTCTGATCCCAGTTCAGTCCAACAGCGACCAGCACCAGAACCTGCTGAAGGTGCTGCTCAGCTTCGCCTCAGGTGGACTGCTGGGAGACGCCTTCCTCCACCTCATACCTCATGCTTTGGGTAGGTAGTCCATCCATAGAAGTCAGCTATAGGACTGTTATAGGACTGTTCAGTCTCCCAAACATGAGTAGCCACAACACTCCTGCAACCTTTGAAGTAAAGATTAGAGGTGGACAGGTTATAAACGGTATACAAAGTACACCGGCATAAATTTGCCCTACAGTGTGAATTTTTACTTCACTGTGCTGACTGGTAGTGCCGCCCCTTTTCTTGACTGAAATTTGATAAATTCATCATCCTCAGCGTGCGCCAGCTAATCATCTGTAAAACATTAGTCCAGGCAGCTTTGTTTGGAGACAAAGAAAAGGCTAAAAGTGTGTGAAACAGAGCAGATTAAAATATTTCTTTAGATTTCTTTTGTCTTCGAGGTAGTTGATTCACTGTCTCCACCGCTGTCTCTCTGCAGACTTCGCTGTGTGTGTGTGTGTGTGTGTGTGTGTAGGAGCTGCCTCAACACACACAGAGAGCTACAGCATGATAATAAATTACACCAAAACATTAAAATAACCGATCATGATGAGCTTTACCGGATTTTTATGTGACAAACTAAACTGTTATACTACATACAGATAGCACACAACAAAGAAGAGGAGTTGGTTAAAAAAACACAACTATGACTCTTTTCTTATATGGACATGGTTTAGGTTTAGAAAGTCAGACAACGAGCAGAAAACAATCTGCAAATCATGTCAGACGACTGGTTATAAGTGGTGGTAATAATACTTGATATACTTGAGAAAAGTATTTTAAAAATTCTCTTCATTTTTCCTGTTTTGCACATTAAATTTTATTTAAATCCCTCTTCACTATATGAAATATGTCCTAGAAAGACAGTTTAAAAGTACAGAACTGTACCATTATGTAATGGTTAACATGCAGTTGCCACACCAATGCTTTACCCCTTCAGAAGCAATTATATTGAAATTTTCAGAAAGATCAATGTATAGTGATTTATCCCCTTACTGTCCCTGCTCCACATTTTTCTGTCACAAAAATTTCAGGTCCAGTCCAAATATAGATACAAACAAATTTCAGTCAACACCACCCGGCCGCAGGATTTTAAGTTTGTCTTTTTGAGTTTAATGTCTGTTTCCTTTTGTGTCGTATTTGTTCTGACAGAGCCTCACTCTCACCATGGAGAGGATCACGGACACTCACACGAAAGTGAGGAGTCACACGACCACGGTCACTCCCACGGTACGTAGAAATTATGTTTTTGGTTTTTTTAAGTTCATGTGTAGTCAGTTGATACTCTTGTTATTGACAGTTGGTGTCCTCTGTGCAAAATCAACCAAAAACTCCCACATCTACTTTATATATCGTCCCTTTTGAATCATGAGGTTCTGTCTGTGTTCTGACTGGTTTTGAGATCTTGAGGTTAAATGTTTTTTGCATTCATAATAGTAAATAGGGGAAGAAAGTTAGTATTTATGTTGTGATTAAGACCCCTTAAATTCAAATAATTAATAATATTTCACCATCAAAAAAATAAAAAATAAATAAATAATAAAATAAACATCACTTTGTGTCAAGTTTTTTCATGTCGTCTCTGTTCTTTTTCCCACTGAAACTGAGCAGTGTGGCAACATAATAAGGAAGTAGAACCTGATTGGTTCTCTCTAACCAAGTTAGAGTTTGACTTTGCAGATACAACCTTCTGTTTTTTTAAATAATAAGCCCAAAATTACATCTAACTTAAAAACACATCACATTATGTAAATACGTTGTCAGAGAATAAGAATCAGTGAATAACTCAGTTTTGACAGAAATGTCAGATAGAACCTTATGATTCCAAGAGGACGATATGGTGATTATGTGCAGCTGTACTCTGTAATCTGCAGAAGTAACAGATGTGACGTCAGTAGATGTATCAAACTGTTCATGTATCACAGTTCCAACCTGTCCTCTCTGTCCTCTACCTGCACAGGAGCTGCACACGGTCACATGATGTCAGTGGGTCTGTGGGTTCTCGGTGGGATCATCGCCTTCCTGGTAGTAGAAAAGTTTGTGCGTCTGCTGAAGGGAGGCCACGGCCACGGACATTCCCACGGCCACTCGCATGGTACGACACTAGAAACTCATCTGCTGCAGAACAAAAGTTTTCGTATTGTCCCTTAAACTAAAGATTGCAGTTTTTAGCATGTGTTATTTTGCAGGTGTAGAGAGATCCGCAGGGAAGATGTGTTTTTGTGGTTCAATCTGGAAGCCAGTGGGATTTTTTCCATTAGATTTTGGCTTGGTGTTCAGTGTGATGTCGTGGATAAGAAGTGATTTCTGTCATTTGGATTCCAGACAGGACCACTGTTAGCCGCTGCCTTTTTAAAGACATGTAGAAGCTTAAAAATTCATGAGTGGGGTATTTACTGATTACTTTTATGTCGTAGAACAAAATGTGAAAATCTCTCTTCACTTTGAGACGATGGAACCAGAAGTGCTTATGTGCTTCTCTATTGAACTCTATTCATTAATGTCACAAACTTCACAAACAAACAGTATGTCCAGTACATCCAGTTGGCCAAAGGGGCTAATGAACTTTAAAACCTATCCGCTTCTGTAGTCACTACTTGTAATCTCAGGGGCTGATCTGGAAACTGGGGCTAATGTGGACTCTATGCAACATTTTCAGATGCTCCCAAGGAAAAGGACAGTGATGGAGAAGAAGAAAAGGAAAAGAAGAAAGAGGAGAAAGGAAGCAAAGATGAGAAAGTGGCCAAGAAAGAAGAGCAGAAGAGCACAGGTGAACAATACACTGATTTTTACAGACTCACCTCTGATTGGAAACAAAGTAGATGAACTCAACAGCTCCCTCTGCTGGTCAGGCTCTAAACTGCAGTGTGGTTACATGTTATGTAAGATATGGACAACTTCAAAACACAAGCAGATAATCAGCAGTCAACCTTTTGACTCTACTGAGGCTGCTTTAGTAGAATGAGTTCATGTACAGGGACGTACAACTGGCTCAGGTTCGTGCCAATAAATACTACTGACTGTCTTATTCCAGTTTTTTGGTAGAAACGTATTGTTAAAAGATTTATATGGATGAAATGTTAGAATTTATAAAATGTTTTGGTTTGTGTTAAGTTTTTTCGCGCCAGAAAACAACCTTGTCCCTGACAATTCACGCTTTCAGACAAGTTAAAAAAAAATGTTAAAACCTTCAAAATCTAAAACAAACTATACTTACTGATAACGTAGACGTATGTGCTATTATAATAAATCATATAAAACTCTGCAACTCGCATCAAAACAATCTAGATGCATAAAAAGCTCTACAGGTGAAAGGTAAAATGTGTTTTTGATTTGCAGGTGAATTGTTCCTTTAATATAAGCGCCGTAGGTGCAGACATTAGTTACTATGCTGCTTCCTGTTGGCTGAAAGGTGTGACGGGTGTTGTCCTTTTGGCTTCACTTCAGTCTTGTCAGCGCAGGTATGTGCTGCTGTCATTGTGGAAACCTTTGTGACCGGGACACTGTGACCTCCGCTCAACTGCAACAGTGTCCCAGAGAGAGGCAGGCTGCCAATAATGTGCTTATTTTATACATGCCTGACTCCTTTCGTCCTCTGTCTCTCCACTAACACAGACATCAAGGTGTCGGGTTACCTGAACCTGGCAGCCGACTTCACACATAATTTTACCGACGGCCTGGCGATCGGAGCATCGTTCCTGGTCGGTCCAGCTGTTGGCGCCGTCACCACCGTCACCATCCTGCTGCATGAGGTCCCACACGAGATCGGAGACTTTGCCATCCTTGTCCAGTCTGGTTGCACTAAAAGAAAGGTAGCTGTCTGCTCAAACTTTAGTTGATAAGAGTCATAAAGAATCTTTACATCACTGATCTAAGTATGAATCTTAGTACAGTTTATTAGTTCAGTATTCGGACACCTACATGGAAAAAGTTCTGGTTTCCTGGTTATAAAATGAAATAATGATATAAATGAAAAAAATATTGACAAGGCAAGGCATCATTATGCTTTGATGAATAAAGACAAGTTGAAGCAGTGGGCTCTGTTCAGACAGACAACCTAATTAGATAACAGTGATCAGCATCTCAAAGCGTTAATAAATCCACAGTTTGTGCCTCATCTTCACCAGCAGCCTGTCAGTTGTGGACACTTTCAGTTGTGGACACTTGTCTCTTTTACTGAAGCCAAAATACAGACTGTTTCGTTCTCAATTCAGACAAGCGCCTTGTAGATTAAAGGTGTGCAGAGAAAACAAACACCAAAACAAAATTTAGAGCTTTCAAGTTGGGTTACAATTAGTCGATGAGCTGGAAACGTTACCGGCAGGTGCTGGTTAAGAAAGCAGTTCAGCGAAGTAAAATCCACACGCATGTTTTCATCAAAATTAAACTTTTTATCCTCTCAGCTCCTGTGTCCTGTGAGGCTGAAGGGCCGTTTTAGTGATCGGTGCTGCTTCTTTGACATGGTGGCAGTTAGTTTGGAGCCGAGTAAATGCCAATTTGGTTAGACAAGAGAATAACCACCAACCAATCGAGCAACCGACCACAAGGCGTCAGCACTAGATCTTTTTCAGGTGGTTAAAACATGCTGCCTTCATCTACAGAAGTACACAGCTGAGCTTCTGCTCTGGTAGTTCAGAGGGAGATGTCAAAGTGTGATGAGTGAGCCTGCAGAGTCTTGAGAAATGGTGCAAACAGCAACATGAGCTGGTTTTGTATCCACTTTTCACGCGGATGTTTGAGGATGCTTATTGAGACACTTAACTTTGATGTCATACATGCATTTTTACAGTTTGGAGCCAAATTTCCACAAACTTTAACTAATATAGAAATGGTGTCAAAGTTTCACAACATGAGCACTTAAAACCAGAGTAAATAAATCTGAATCTGAAAGTTCCTTGCAGTAGCTTTAATGTTTGGGCAATGTGTTAAAATATTGACATTAAGACTGACTGACTCTTCCTCTTTCCCATCAGGCCATGTGCCTACAGCTGGTGACGGCACTGGGAGCTCTGGCCGGCACCGCTTGCTCCCTACTGGCTGAGGGCGTGGGCGCCGCGGCGACCGCCTGGATCCTGCCGTTCACGGCCGGCGGCTTCGTTTACATCGCCACGGTGACCGTGCTCCCAGAGCTCCTGGCGGGCCGCTCCAGTTTCGGCCAGTCTCTGATGGAGATTCTGGCCCTGCTGTTCGGAGTCGGCATGATGGTGGTGATCGCCGAGTACGAGTGAGACGCAGCAGAGTGGACTGAAGCCTCATACAGGAGTGAGACAGGGAGGGAAAAAGGTCAAAAAAGGTTGAAAAAAAAAATGACGGTTTTAAGTAGAGTTCAGGTGGATTATTATGTGTCACGGGTGTGTTTTCCTTTTTTTTTCTTTTTATAATTTCTGTTTTTGGATGAACACCACCCACTGATGGCGAATGGATGATTTTTTGTTGTTATGTGTTTTTTTTAGCTGTTAATGGTCGATTTGTGTTAACGTTTCTTTTTCGGCTTTTTTAAAAAAACCTGATCAGCAGGAGAGACTGAGAGCTGAAAAGAAACAACCTGGTGGTTAAGTGTTTTTTTTTGAGGGCTGCCGTGTTGTTCATGGAAGGCGTCCATCATGACAAAGGTGAAACCTTTCAGTCCGTCGGTCCCAAAATTCACGTACCGCTTTCACTACACGGATCATTCAGCTGCGGTTTTTACTGCAGCTCAAACTGACAGCCGGTCCCCCTCCAAAAGTGGCTTAAAGTAGCTTCATCTTCCAGCTGTAACACAAAATTCTCCGTCACCTTTGTCAGCGGCTGGTTCCTAAAACCACATTTCAGAGTTGGGTCATTGAAAGAGCGGAGAAAGCGACGGTCTGGCTCAGTTTTTCTCTCCACAGTGACCCGCTCAATTATGTGTTTAATATCTGTTTCCTTTGGAGATATCGAATGTTGATATTTTTACATTCCAACACAATAAAAAAATAAATGTTGTGACTTCTACAGATGTGCTCAAATGACATCATACTCACTCTCACATCGTTAAAATCTTTAGAAAAAGTTGTTTTAGCCTTTAACACTACATAATATATTATTCTTCCCAACTGAGGGATGATAAATAATGGTGAAATAAAGATGAATGATTTTTAGCGATGGTTACATTTCAGCATATTCTGTAATTAAAGACACCTACTTAAAACTGTAACATGAAATAAATCTGTAAATGTTTAAATGGCCTGTTTAACGTGGATAAAATTCAGACTGAAACCAACCAACATGATTTTATCTGCTGTTAACAAATATGACCACAAGAGGGAGCAAGAGGTACGTCAGTCAGTGCTGGACTTCTTTCCTCTGTAAAGGGCTCTAACTGTTCCTGTGAAAGATTTATGACTGATGGATTACATAAGCAGTTCAGAGAAGAATGAAAAAAACACTTTACCCTACACTTATCTCACAGATGAGTATCTCACCCATGCTGATATGCATCAGTCCCTTTCACTCTGCGGTCAGCTGTCATTGCACACTTTCTTCAACTTTTCTAGAGCGGTGGGGAGATTTTAAAATGGAGAATTTTCAGCACACCTGAATCTGTGAATCTGAATTCACCGGCATCAACTTGCTGAGGTCCTGTAGTTTTAATTCACGGTAAGAAATTGTAGGTTTGTGCATTCAGGTGAACCCTGAGGGCGTCTTTGTTTCATGCAAAGCTTCCATTGCTCTTTTTTTTTTTTTAAGAGTTAGGTGTAGAGCACCGGTTGCTACCTTGATCTTGCTTGTGGCCCCTGTATCAACTACTTGCATCCCTTCATCACAAAGAATTATTTTACCTCTCGTCAGACAGCTCTTTATATAATTATCCCCGCCAGCTGAATTCTCACTCTTCATAACCGGTCGCTCGGGGCCCCAAGAGATCAAAAGCTGCTCCAGTTTGAAATCTTGTTTCAGCTCAGAACAACGTATGTAGGGAGGCGTGTTAATGTTTGCAGAACTTTCTGCAATTTTCTGCTGGTTGCATCTAACAGTTGCTGGGGGCGTTGCAGGAGGTGCTTCACCCTCGTTTGCATGGCAGGGATCTGTAGTGTGCTTAGTGACGTCTCCTTGTTTTAACTGTTCAGTGTTATAAAAGGAAATGTTGCAGCAGCACCAATAACAGGGTCTCAGCAGGATTGTGAGCATTGGGATTGTTGTTTCTCATTTTAATTGACAAGAACATTTGAAAACACACCACAAGCAGGACTTGATCACCTCAGGATTCAAACCCTGGACGTTACAGTTACAGTGTGTGTTTACACCACGACATCATCATTGAGACAACACAGCTGACAGCAGTTGACACTCAACAGTAACTTAATTCTTCATACAATTAGTAAAATGCTGAATTCAAAGACAGGAGACTTATAAGTAATTTGTAACACTTAATCATGGGACATATTGTGGTTATGTTAAGTTTGTTGTAGTGACTTAGTTTAATCACTGAAGGCCTCTCGTGCCCCGAGGCAAAGAGAACAAAGAGGATCTAACCAGAAAGACTGAAGTCTAAATTAAACTTGCTGTGCGTTCCAATACCCACAATCCCATACAACCACTTAGTATGCCAGAAAAAGACTTGGTACGTGCCGATACATTTGTCAAATGCTGTATGCCAGAAATTCCATGATGCCCTGCTGCACCCGGTTGGATTTTACAGAATGCAAGCCGGCACGTTTTTGACCCACAATCCTGTGCACAGCGGAAGTTGTGTCACATCAGCTGAGTGTTCAGTTCAGAGATTAAAATGTTTGTAGTTCACAATTTTTAATTCTGAACCAAGTTCAAAGTCTCAAAATGATCCAGTTCATGTTCGTTTCCTTAATTTTCTCAATTTAAAAGAACTTCCTCTTATATATAAACATATTCATGTTTTTGTATTCATTAATTTGTAAATGTGAAATTACTTTTAACTCAATTCAAATAATGAAAATAACAGAATAGTAGTCTAGTCTCCTGCATAAGGATAATAACTTAACATTATTAGATACTACAACAGTAACATGATTATTTTCATTATCATATATCTTCTTCTTCTTCTTCTTCTTCTTCTTCTTCTTCTTCTTCTTCTGCTCAATGTGCATTATTCCCATTACCCCATGGTTCTTTACCAAAAAACAATAATTTGACAAAAAATATAAATTTAAAAGTGATTTTATTGATTTAAAAATTATTTTATTGCTCCTCCTGTTTGATCAAAACTGCATCTCTAGTAACGGTCTGCGATACAGAAATAACAGACCTTAGAATGTAATTGATTATTCAGAATTAAATATTTAACAAAGTGGTGTAATAATGAGACATAGTAGGTAAACACTGGTGTTACTATTAACTCTGTCCACTGACTATCTTAGGCACTCGGCCTGCAGCCTCACACGTTTTCCATCGATAAAAGCCTTCAGCGCCTTTTTTTTGTTCTTTCAATGAAGAGAAACTCCAGTTCTCATAAAACTGACGGTATCACAGTATCTACGCTAACCTCTTCAGTCACTGTCAGCCATTGTTTGTTAAAGAAGAGTCGCTTCAGTGGTCGCTGGTCAGAACGAAAACGATGCCTGTATTTTGCCACTTTTGGTCACAAGGTAATGGCAGCAGATTATGCTTTCTTTCTTTGTTTACTCAATTTATCTGGCTGTGCTAGAATAAATAATTATTCCACTACAGTGGGACTGGACTGTCGCCAAGTTACACAAACATTTCCCTGCACACTAGCGTCAGCTTGCTAACTACTTGATGTAGGCCGACACGTTACTGTAGTAAAGTTCTCATTTATTTGTTTGAATGGATCCATAAAACTGCCTCAAGACTGTCTTCAGCCTGAACTTCTGAAGAGACTGAATGTCCATGTTTAATTTTTTGAGAATCCCTGGTAAACAACCGGACTGAGACCGCCTGAAAAGGTAGGACTCAGTCTGCTTCCACTGGTGCAGTTTGTTTGTGGTCTGAAAGCGAATATACCAGCCACATGATTTTATGATAGCAGGTATTTATTTGAAAAATAAGCAAAAAATAGCAGATAGAAGTTCTATCTTATCTTATTTGACTTCAGCATGATTTCAGCTGAACTATTAATAAATCCATCTGCTGATCATGAAAACAGTCCAGGAAGTGATAGAATAATTGACCTGTATAAGCCATGTACGTATTCATGCAAATCATTTCATAACATTGGTAAAACTTATGCAAGTAAGCATGTTTTTTTTTTTCATGATTCACAAATCAAAAGCTGTTTTAACTGCTGTTCTTGCTTCCAACTCCATGTACAATAAGCCCTGAATCCTGTACAAGACGCCTCCAGTCTCTGTAAGTCACAGAGATGTTGTTCTCTATGTCAACACTCATGGAAAACCTTTTCGTCCAATCAAATTTCAATCAATCAAATCAAAACTTTTGTTTTTACTGTTGTAAAAATCTTAGTATGTCTGAAACCTTTGTATGAAACTAATTGTAAGTGAGGTGCGTAGTGTTTCTGGAGAAACAGTCCAGTATGCAAGCACTGGACACTATGCTGAAATAAATATCCCATAATGCAGTGCAGTGGTGAAGACAACAACATAACAGACAAGGGGCGGACAGCAACCAAGGCAGCTCTGTTATAACAGTAATGCTTCAAGTTAAAGGTAAGGTTGCTAGGCGTAGTATATTTTTTAATTACTTAATTGTTAGCTTGGGTTACCATGGTTACATGTCCTCAACCAGCAAGGAGGCTCTCAGGAAGTGACGTGACACGCGCTGAGCGGTGTGTCCAAAAAGATATATACTATTTATTTACACTGAAGTATGTTAAACGATAGTATAGATTAGCTAGCTAGATGGTTAGTGATTTGCTAACATTAGCTAACTTAATATGTGACTATATTTATGTTTACAGGTCCCCCCAGCATCATCTCACAGCATCTCTAAGTGCAGGAAACAGGGAAGGAGAAAGTTGACTGAGGTTGCGAAGGTGTGGGACTTACTTACTTTCATGTCAAAGTGGCTGCTGTGAACAGAGTCTGCTGTTGTATGAAGACATCAGGAGCCCCATCTTACGGAGATCTGAAGGACAAGGCGCACTGGTTTTCGTTTATTCAAGGCGTGTCCAGATCCACCTTTGCCATCTTGCGCCATGGCTGTACATGGGCGCACGGCAGGATACACCCCATCATCAGTTGCACACAAGTTCCTTAATTAATTCATGGGTGTGTTTAAGGCCTAAGATGCAATAAATCAAAGTCAGCTGTCATTCCCTTTAAGAAGCAGGTGCGCCCAGACGCTTACAGTTTTACTCATCGCACTGTGACTCAATTACATTTTTCAAGAAAAGTTCAGTTCTCAAATTGCAAGCAAATTGCACACGTGTGCTAAAAAATGATCAATTATGCATCCCTGGCAAGTTCTGACAGAAGTATGCATACCGTTTTCTGCCTGGGTCAGGACTGTCTCATGGTCAGATAAAACATCCTGTTCATTTTGTATGTTTTAGATCATAAGTATTTAATCCTTGTTTTTCTGGATCTCAACAAACACGGCGGCTGCTCCAGCTGTGAAGACCGATCTGTTGAAGACTATGAGCTGTCATCCCGTCCCGTACGCGCTTTGCAGGTCTGTTGAGATTTATTAGCCTTTATAATGATAACAATTCCTCTTTTCTTATTAGTGAGAATAATTTTAGAGACATACACGCACGCTTATTTATTTTATTTCAATATTTATACTTTATTTCTGATAGAAAATGTGTTCAAAAGAAACTTTACTAATCCTCTAAGCTTCCACTGCCCTGCTCTGGATGCCCTCTTGTCATGTGGAACAAGACCAAGCCAAAAAAAACAAGTCAAAGAGATGCATTTGTGTGTAGGTGTT
>JAJHUR010001346.1:2419-13533 GCA_027495735.1 Lutjanus campechanus | reverse complement strand
TACGAATCTGGTTGTGGAATACAAAATGTGAGCAAATTAAGTTTCTAATTCAGTGTCTGCTTTCTCTTTCATTAATTTTAAGCCACTAGAGCTGTGGCTTTTAATTTTAATCTGCATGCAAAAACAAATCCTTTGGGCCAGGACAAACAAAGCCAACAGTCTGGTGCCGGTGAGCCGCTGAGCCTTGGTTAAATGTTAATACTGTCAGCCAGTGACAGCTAAAGATCTCTGATTGGCTGTTTAGTGACCAGGTGATTTCATATCTACCTTTTCTTTTCTAAAGACCAGGGGCAGACTAATCAAAACAAAGCAACTTGCAATCTTATATCAGATGTTTCCTGTGTAGTGTAGTCAGATTCACAGTGGCATGTTCAGTAGTTGTTGTCTGTTTTTTCCTTTTGAGTTTTTCTTTGTTTTATGAACACAGGCTGCTGACCTGTTTCTTCCTCTAATGCAGCAGTTCCACAACTTTTTAGGCCACCGACCTCCTTCTACATCCCCACCAGTTTGACACACCCCGAAAAACCCATAAACTATTTATTCAGCGCTGTTTCCATGGTCAAGGCAATTAAGTTACACATGATTTGCCACATGAAGAACGACACATGACACATGCATAGGCTCAGAAACAGATGCAGTCGGTTCTCCCACCAGACAGAGAGAGACAGAGAGAAGGACGTGTGATGGACAGCTCGGTTTCATTCCCAACTCATCAAATACGAACGTTTTATTTGTCACGACCCCTCGGCAGCTCATAGAGACATGCATGGTACCTGTTAGCAGCTGGAGGAGACAAAGCTGGTTTTTCAAGTGACTTGATCGGAAACCAATCTGTGGCTAGGGCTGAGATATTTTTATGGTATTGATTGATTTCCTTCAATACTGTCACAAAATGAAAGATACGTTACATGCTGTATGTAATGTACTTATTGTAACCCCAAACATGTTCTTAACCATGGTTCGAATTGCGGGGGAGCTAGGGGGAGCCGAGCTCACCTGAAAGCCTCATTTGGGACATTTAGGGGGAGCTCTGATATATGATGGTCCTGAAATAAATAATAACAATGAAAATATGGCAAAGCTTTGTGTTTATTCACACATTTTATGTATTGTCACTAATTAACACAATGCTGTGTGCGCTGTGTGCAGCCACCGTGACCGCTGCGCTGTCTGTCGTTCTGACACGGAGCAGAGCTAACCGATAGACAGACTTAACATCTTACTTTGATTCCTGTTAGCTTTCCGTTGTTGCAAATATAACTTTTGGTCTGCAATCCACTTTCTCCCGATTCTAACAATCCACAGACAGAAGGGAAACGACAGTGAGCCGAAAGGACAGTCAGTAAGGAGAGAGAGTATGTGAGAGAGAGAGAGATGCACCAAGCAGAACAGCTGTTTCTATGACATTTCATGAAGTTGTCCCATGAAGTTGGGCTCCCCCAAAAGCCATCGTGTAATTCGAACCCTGTTCTTAACCAAACCAGTTGATTTCACCAGTCACAGCACATCTGCACCACGGTTCTGATCCGTCCTTCACACGGCTGCAGGCCCCACCAGCAGCGTTTCAGAAGCATCTTTGTGCTTCTACCATGGATAAGCAGGCTATGTGGTTAAACAGTTTCTTTTTTGTCTGTCTTTATGATCTACACACGGTCTTTTATTTTGAAAATGAACCGGATTCTCCCTGCCTTTTCTGTATCTGACTTCCTGCCAGTTCGATCTGCTCTGTGCTAACTGACGTGGCATCAGTCAAAAACAGACTCGGCGTGTATTTGAAGCGGAGCGGTGCAGAAAGGCACTTCCGGGATGAGCCAAGGCGCTGCTGGTGGAATCGCAAGCAGCGTGCAGAATGGCTGCGATCAGCTCCGGCTGACATGGCGCAGCCATAACGCAACGAAGCCGTGCCTGGTGGAATTTAGCCGTGAGCCTGCCCGAGTAGTTTTGTGCCTAAAAGGGCTGTGTGGCAGCGTCTCTCATAGCTGCTAAAGGGAATTTTGTGAATCAGTATGAGCAGAGGTTTTTCAAGTGGGAATCTGGCCTCCCCAGGGGGCCTCCAGACAGTTTCAGAGGAGCGTCGGTGAATGGAAATGAAAAAATATTACATTAGTTGTTACATCAGTCTTAAAAAGGAGATCACATATAAAAGTCTAAGTGTGTGTGATTTGGTTGAAGAAATTGTTCAGATATAGAGTATTAGTCAAGTTCACTGTTTTTCCCACTTTACTCAGAAACTAACATGCTTTTGGACATGTATTTAGTGTCATCTGAAGTTATGTAAAACAGAAAGATTAGGCTGTCTTCAATTGTTGAGTATGTATGGGATTAAACGACATAATTATGATCCCATAGACGTCCACGGATTGCACCAAACTAAGCAAGTGACACAAATTCTCAGACTTTGAAAACCCCTGCTCTAAAGCTGTAGAGCACGCACAGAACACACAGATCATGGGCGCGTGTCAGCTGTCTCTGTAGTTTGACTGCAACTTCAACAGAAGACATGAAGCGGCCTTTGTTGGCGCTCATTCTTTGAGCTTGGCACGGTGTGTCAGGGCCCACGGTGCATGATGAAACGGGATTTCAAAGTCAGTCGGGATTTCTGAAGCTATATAATCTGTGTCCAGTCTTCATCCACACAGGTGGTGTGACGGATTTAATGCTGAACATCTCAACCTCGTTGTATTTTATGGGACCATAAACAAGCTTAATTTAATTGAGTGTCACTTAAATTTTGTACTGTGGGCCATTTACTGACACATTTCCCGGTCGGACTTTGGAATTTCAGGCTGAGACGACATGCAACTGAAATCTCACAACTCAGACAAGTGTGGAACCAATCACAGAAAATAATGAGGAGAAATGTCAGTGTGCTCAGGGAAAAGAGCTGAAGAGACTCTTCAGATGCAAAAAAGAATGACCGTGAACAATTGTGAAGTCAAAAATCTATTGTTACTGCCCAAAAAATATGAATCCTACTTGCCTCACACTGTAGAGGTGTTTTCACAGTAGACCTTTATTCAAGAGCTGGGGAGGTGACTTGAGCAAATGATGTGGACGAGAGCTCGACTAAATGTAAAAGTCCTAATAAAATGGTAGAGAGTCATTTTTGCATCCCTCTTGTCTCTTTGTGAGCTTTTGACAGTAGACGGAGGAAGAAAATATGCAATTTTAGCCAACTTTGATGGCTTTGGTTTCTGTTTCAATGCAGCAGCTAACCTAATTCCTGTATTCTCTGACTGGGTAAAGATCGTTTTGGACCAAAACATCATTAAAATTTGTAAGAAATAAAGCAAGCAAGAAAATGAAAGAAAATGAATCAATGCTGGCTGCATTTTAGAACAGTTGCAGTGACTCAGGTGTTAAAAAATACAGTTTGATTGTCTACTGGTCTCTGTCATGCGTTAAACATCATGCATTTGTTTCCTATTACTAAGAAAATATATCTTGAAAATGCCCAGAATATAATCTTCCTAATTATCCATATCTATACAGAGTCCCTCTGCTGTATTTTGTTTGTGCCGCTTCTACCTCACTCTTCTTAAAATCAAAATAAACTCAATTAAATTCAAGGACCTTCATTGGCACAAGTTGGTCCCACCTTGCCAGAATCAACATATGACAGAAATGTGCCTCAGACGGAAGGTTTTACTGATGAAAATGATCCAGTACATCACAGAATCTCCACACCACTTATCTAATATTCAACCAGAACCGAGATACAGGAAATGGCGGCATGCTGGAGTTTTAAATGAACTACAATCAGTTGTCAGTTTATTGGGTACATCTACTGCCAGTAATAAATCCTACCTTAATAAAGGTAACAGTTCCAAATTTCCAGCTGTTTTAGAGAAGTGTTGATTCAACTTTATGGTCGTTTTCGAGTTTTTGTTGATCTATTCTGTACGCATGACATCTATTGCATGTCCGTCCTGAGAGAGGGATCCTTTTTTTTATTGTTCTGCCTGAAGTGTCTTCCCTTTTTGTCCCCATAAAGGTTTTTTGGGGGGAGTTTTTCCTCATCCAAATCGGCTCTACAGACAGTGGGTGCAAATTGTAAAACCCCTTCTGGTCTATATAAATAAAATTAAATAAATATTAAAAATGAATCAATATGCCCATAATTTCAGACAGAGCTGCCGTTTTGCAAATTTGGGAACCACTGATTATCATCTGATGGTGATTTATCCTCTGGGGGTGGCGGCCAATGTTTTGGGGCTTTCAGCGTAGCCAGCAGATATCCAAATAACATGAGTGGGCCAAGTCCTCTTTATTTTTTATTTATTTTTTTCATTTTTGCAGTCTGATTCACAAGTTGAGACACAAGAATGATAATCTCTATGAACAGATGTCTACATATGAACAGAGATGAATTTTTAAAAGGCTGACAAAGAGATTAATCATCGAAGTCAATACTACTCAGACTACAAACGTAAACTAGAACTCTTCCCAAACCAAAATCTTGTTCCTTGCCAACAGATTCTGCGTTCACATGCAGATATGCTGCTTTGCCACTAAACACAGGCTGTTTCACATAAGCTGCTTGAACAACATAACACATCAACAACAAGTCAGTAACCGTTACAACAAATGGAACTACAAGAGGTCACTCAGTAAAGTGCAGATCCCTGCAAGGAAGCAAGTGGTGAAGCACCTACTGCAATGCCACCACAACTGCCAGATGCAAACAGCAGAAATTTGCAAAGTTCCACCAACGTCAACATGACCTCCACATACGTTGTCCTGAGCTGAAACAAGATTTCAAGCTGAAGCAGTTGTTGATCACTTGCGGCCCCTAGTGGCTGGTTAAGAAGAGCGATAAGCCAGCTGTCAGTGGTCGTATAACAGTTGTTTGTCTCCACCAACCAGTCAAGTTACAGTTTACATCCATGTCTGTCCAGACTCATGTATGTAGTGAAGACTTTGCAAGTCCCAAATTAAATTCCCTCAGTGAAGTTGACCTTCAACGTTTTGTATCTAAAATGTTGTCACCTCGTTATTGTATCCTGTTAGATATTTGTGTGAGAACTAGCGTATGAATTCTTGAGTTACGGCCAAAAATGTGTTCAGTGAGTTCACCGTGACCTTGACTTTTGACCACCAAAATTGAATCAGTTCACTTTTGAGTCCAAGTGCTTGTATCAAGTTTGAAGACGTTCCCCCTCAAAAGTTTCCGAGAAGTTTCTTCATGAAAACGGGACTCACTTGAGGTCACAACGATTTTGACCTTTGACCATCAAATTCTAAGCAGCTCGTCCTTGAGTTTGAAGAAATTCCCTTTATTGCGTTCTTGACAAATCGTGTTCACACGAATGGGATGACCTGGAAATATAATGCCTCGGGCAGTGGAGCTGTGGAGTGGACAAAAGGCTTTTCAGGGTTTTTCATAAATTTTTCAATCACAGTCGTCCTTCAGCGTACAAGTCATGGATGTGCCAAAAAATTAGTTGCGATTGGTCTGGTAGTATTCAAGATTTGCTGCAGACAAGCCTCAGGTCTGTCGATCACACACGCACACACACAAGTGATCACATGATAATAATAATTCTTATATAAGTATGATTATTATCATTATTGTCATCATCACACTATATAATTATTCTAATAAAATTATCGTACTGAAATAATCAATATGGCACAATAAAGACAGACAGTGACACACTCAACATGAGTCATTAGTCACAGAAACATTGGTATGATAGATGCCCATCAAGGCCATTTACATACAGCAACTTTAATTAATAATATTAATTACAATAATTTTCATCAGTTGTACCCGTGACTGCATAGAAAAAAGAAACTGCAGCACTTAGATTCATTGTAGCAGGTTTCTCTTGTATGAATATTGCATTTACTGCACGATTTTAGCTTTTATTTCTTGCTTGTAGTATTTTATTATTTCTCTCACCCTTGTTTGACCTGCGCTGAAACCCCAAGACAAGCCTCAGCCTCTCTTTTACCTCCCTGACTATTTCTCTGGCTCACTTTCTCTCTCTCCTCCCTTCCATTATGTATTTTTATGCTGACAGCTAATGAATATTTCCATTATTTAGTGATGTAGAAATCAATGTCTAATTAACATGAGGGTGCGTTTGTCCGAGCCAAGATCAGGACACAAGCATCCGTATCCTCCTCACCTCTACATCATCACTTATTTATTAGAAATCAATTATGCAGAGTTGAAGCATTCCTCTAGTCTGTTCTAGTCTTTCCTAGTTTATTCTACGACTGTGAAACTGAGAGTCCAGTCTTCCATGAATGAGAACTTGTCAACCTCAGGGTCAGAATACCCCTTAATCACCAAGTTGAGATTTGATTTATTTCATTTTGTCTCCAGTCTTTATGTTAAATGATTTTTTTTTTGCAAAGTAAAAAAAACACTTTACATTTTGGCTTCTTCTTGAGAGAATCTAATTAATTAGCACGTCGCGTATGCACTGACACACCAGGGGGACGCGAGCAGCAAATGATTTTTTTTTTAGAGTTAAAAGGTCAAAAAAACAACACTGAGATAAAAATCCATATACAGGCACATGTGCAAATGCACTGCTTTACACACACACACACACACACACACACACACACACACACACACCATATATCAGAGACACATCAGGGGTCGCTACCAATCATGACTAACATCAAGTTTGCAAGACAGGCCACCCAAGGTGTGCATTTATGTAGGTGGGTTTGGGTATATATCTTTATGCTTAGCTGTGTGTGTGTGTGTGTGTGTGTGTGTGTGTGTGTGTGTGTGTGCATGTATGCATGGTTACACACTGTATATTTTAATGTGTAAGACACTGCATGACACTGAGGAGCAGCGCTGTATTTAAATTTAGCGAGATGGAAATCAGAGGTGGCCAAAGTATGTCAACCACAGCGTGACACATATAATGATGTTATTAACTGTGGATGGAAACTGGGAAATACACAGTATGAAGACGGTGTGAGTGTGAGTGTGTGTGTTTGTGTGTGTGTGTGTGTGTGTGTGTGTGTGTTTGGAGGAAGGTTGAGTCCTGTCCAGTTATCGAGTGTGCAGATTAAGAGAATCTGCTTTCTGGATTTTGTTTTCTGTTTCTGTATTCAAAGTCATGTCTCACACCGAACCCCCTCAACCAGAGCACCGACACACACTTCTGTTCAGCACCACCCACCCAGCAAAAACCTGGTTGAAAAGACGTCTTTTTCATGTCGTTGAAAAGGCAACTATTAAAGGATGTGCCATCGACGCCCAGTTTTGATGGAAAGGCGTCTTTTGAATATAGTTTTTTTTAAAAAGACAATCTGATGAACTAAATACAACCCACATTTAAGCGTTTATTTGTGGGCTAGATTTCAACCAAATCAGATGGACTAAATACCGAACAGATTTCAACGTCTATTTTTGGGCTACATTTGAACAAAATCTGGCAGACTAAACATGGCCAAAATTTTAGTGTTTATTTTCGCACTACATTTTAACCAAATCAAACAGACTGAACACGGACCAAGTTTCAACATCTGCTTTCGGCTACATTTGGACCCAGCTGGACAGACCAGACCCAAATTTTAATGTCTCATTTTGGGCCACCATTTGGACCAAATCAGACAGACTAAAACCAGCCAAATTATCAACGTCTATTTTGGGGGCTTAATTAAGGCCACAGCGGATCGACCAGAATTAGTCCAAACAACAACATTAAAATGACGCCGTGTGCTTCATTCCCAGATTTTTCATTCATTCATGGTCCTGGGATGGGATGGGAGACATGAGAATAACAGTTACAACATCAGAAGTGTCTTCAACAGTTCAAGTTTACCGTATAACAAGATCAACTGTGCAAACAGCGTGTTTCACTGCAGGCTACATTAGATTTGCCTCAAACTTTCTGTGATACAATAAACGAGCATGCAAGCATTAAAGAACATTTATACAAGCCTCCTGGTGTGCCACGATTCACTTTTGATTTTTTTTTCCAACATGATTCCTCCTTTCATCAGCACCTAGGCACCAGCACCTGCTTGTTTTAGACTTCACAGTAAACTGTTTTAGCAGCATCTCCGAGTCTGAGGCCAAAAAAATCCTTTAGGTTGGGAGTGAGTGTAGTTTAAGTATCTCAGGGTCTTGTTCAGCTTCTCAAATGTGAATATTTTCTGGTTTCTTTTTTCCTTTTATGACAGTAAACACATATGTGCTACCTTTTCAGTTTTTTTTGGAATATGCTCACAGGATTTTGGGTCTAGCACTCCACTGAGAACCCCATTGTTGAAGCCCAACTTCCTTTACTAAACTCAGTGAACAAAATATCTTTGTGTTTTTGACATTACAAGACATTTGAGGATGTCTCCTTGGCTTTGGAAAACACTGATCAACATTTTTCACCATTTTCTGACATTTTAGGAACCAATCATTAGTTGCAGGTCTAATTGTTAGGTGCTGACCTCTACTTGGTGTAGTAAGTATAAGGAGCAAAGGAGCGAGAAACTCTGCTCATGAAGGAAGTGAGGTAGGATTTACGGTTCAAACAAACACATAACAAACTTTCTTTTAAAGTAATTTAAGTTATTCAAGTAAGTTTTTCCACAAACATGACTTTATCTGCGTGACTGACATTGTGTCCATCATGTGACATATGTAACATAATTATTTTAACCCCAACCACAATATTTTTAAAAGATACCCAAGTAGTTGTTTGCCCAACTTAATATATGTTGTTTGAGGAATAATTGGCAATCAACCTGTTCTGTCATGTAGGTATGAGGATGTTTTGGTTCTGCAGTAACAGAGTCGAATCAGCGTCTGTATAAAAAGGGTGAAACAGCAGAATCGAACACGCAGTTGTCTCTGGGCCTTCTTTATGGCACCAGTCATGGTTGCTCTAAGTTGACTCGGACGCCTCATGGAAGCCTCTTTTTGTGGGATTTCTTGGGGGGAAAGACAACCCAAGGCAGACCCAGAACATGCTAAAATTATTATATATCCCACCTGCCCCAAGGGAAAACCTTGGGATTCCCCCATGAGGAGGCTTGGAGTAATGTCTGGGCTACCTGCTTAGTCTGATGCCTCAGCAACCAAGACCAGTGGTGGTTTGATGGATGGAATGTGGTTAAAAAATTTGTGCAAACAGGAAATGATGCAAGGCCTGTTTTTTTTTTTCAAAATTTACCCTTTCTAGTGAGAGCACAGTACAGCACTCTTAAAATTTGTATTTAGTGTACTTGTTTTTGCTGTTAAACTAATGAAATGTTTAGGTTTGGATTGGGAGTTGGATCATATTTGTCACTTAGGACTAAAAATACTGCCGGAAGCTTTGACTGTTGGCTTAGCACGCTTGTCAGTGACAAGTGACACTTTACTCCGACTCTGGCGCTATTTTTAAGTAAATTATTGCACCTGTGGTCAGTCATTCAGTTTAATTTTGAGCAGGTGTATTGGTTCTAATTAGAACAGAACTTGTGCACAGCTTGATGTCCAAACCGCTCAGTGAAGCAGAAAAAAACATCTCCTCTAAGCAATTACTGGACCTCGTTCTGCAAAAAAAAACAAGAGCAAAAGATACCAGCAGACAAAGATTTTTCATTTTACATATTCATCCAATATTAGTAGTTGAAATGAGTGTGAAAATCTGCCGTTTCTTCTTTCCAGCACACAGTTAAGTGTGATGTTCCTCATTTAGCATTTTAGTATGTGTGGGATTTGGGCAAGTTTGACTTAAGTGATTCTGAATAGCAAAAAAAGACAATGTAGCTGGCAGACAGACAAGAATGAACGGGCTGGAATTGTCTGATTTTATCTTTTCAGTTTTTGTTTATATATTGATAATATTAAAATGCTATAACCGTATAATAACTCCACAAATAGTGACTATAAACCTGCATGTCTTGTTGGGCGTCTGCATCAGCGACAGCCGTGGCCTGGGCCTTATTTTTTGGGGTTGTCCATTCATCCGTCCGTCCCATTCTTGTGAACACGATATCTCAAGAACACCTGCACATCATTTCTTCAAATTTCACACAAATGTTCACCTGGACTCGAGGCTGTATTGATTATATTTGAGGGGTTAAAGGGCAAAGGTCTAGTTAACTGTGACCTCACAACACTTTAAGAATTCGTACACTAATTATGACAATATCTAACATGTTTGGCTCTCTCAGTCCTCGGTACTCACTCACCAGAATATGTCAATATAGTGATAATTTAAATTTTGACCAGAAACTCAATACTTTATATTGAATTCCTTCAGAATCTTCACTGCACATATGGAGTCATTTACATACTGATGTCCATTAATGTGTACTGTCCCTTTCAAATAAATAAATAAAATAAATAAAATAAATATTTGAACTTCTTCTGGCTCTTCTTTGGTCTCCACCAACTCATGAGAAAAATATCAGGATCCTTAGTTGTTTTATTTGCTTTCTTTGCTGTCTGCAGGGATGCACTTAGTTCATCTGAGATTTTTCAACTGTATCAGCTGCCTGCTGCAGCTGGAAAGGTGGATGAGGAGTGAAGAGTTTTTGGACCAGAACCTCAAAATACCTAGCTGAAAAACCTCAAGAAAGTGACAGAAATTGACAAGATGAGTAATTATTCTCTGTGGGCTCATCACATGAGAAACATCTTTTGTATTTCCTTTAGTCGTCTGATCCATTATTCATGTAAAAAAAATATTGATTAGTGCAGCTTATAAGCAGTATAAACCTAAAAAAAGACAAAATAAAAATAAGATTTTAGTGTGCTAGTAATATTTAGATCTATTGATACGGCTCTAAATGCATGCCTCGTTTCTTCTCTCTGTCAAAAGTCAAAAATTATGACAACAAAGGCTTGGCCAGGTTTGTCTGCTCAGCAAACCCTCAGCGCACAGACGCAGCCGAACTGCACTGAGCAGCAGCAGCAGGCGGCAAGCAATACTGAGGAGATTAAATTATTAATAGTGGTTTTTATTGAGCACCTATAACCTCCCAGTGATGATGGCATAAATCAAGCTGTCCAAAACCTAAATTACATTTTTACAGAGAACGTTAAGAATAGTGGGACTGAATGCATGCGACAAAAGTAGCAACAGCAGGAGGGATAAGAATAATCAGTGTCACATGGTATAAAATCTGACAAACAAAAAGGACCATAAAAA
>JAJHUR010001337.1:17087-31501 GCA_027495735.1 Lutjanus campechanus | reverse complement strand
GAAGAGTGAAAGCTTGACCCTCCCTGTGCACTCACACCTGCTCAACACTCACTCGCGCTTAAACCAAGTCGACTTGAAAGACTTCGGAGGTGGGGACAGAATAGAGAGTAGTGAATGTGTCTTCTCCTGTCCTTGTCTTTCCAAGTTTGAGGAAAGTATGATAACTTGTGTTGTTCCCAGCTCCTGGCGAATATTTGAATATTCCTGGGATCAGAATTGAGAGCTTCTGTTAAATTGACACCACTTCCTGATTGGTTGCTACGGAAATATTGACAAACGCTGCTGTTATCAGTATTTACGTAACTTGAATTTGTACTAAAGTAGCCAGTAGACAAGAAAGACGGTACACGTCTGTGAGATGTTATATCTGTGAATGTAGTAGTAAAGTGTAATATCTAAGGGCTAGTACGCAAGTTCCCATTTCTTGCAGGCTGTTGAAGGGGAGTATCTCTGAACTTTGATCCAGGCTCACATAAGAGCTGATCTTTAAGGTGGACCAGCTAGTCCCATTTTAGTGACAAGTCGCTCCTCCAAGTTTTGCTCAGCCGTGGATGTATCAGTGCAGTGTTTGTACAGTTTAGGCTATTTGTCAGTGAATAAATGCTACAACTTCTCAAGAACAAAGGCAGCTTCTAGTGTTTTGCATGCTGCTGAAGGGAGTTAGCTTAGCAGTTAGCAACAACTTTGACCCAGGCTCACTTAAGGCGGACTGACCTTTAAGTTGGACCAGGCCAACTGCCAACTCGTTTTGGATGACCACAGCACTTAATCCCTGTTAACCAGTTACACCAGTTTAAAGACAATTGAATCTTTTCACATCTTTGCCTGTCATATCTTTATTTATTTTCATTATTTTTTTTTGTCAAATTGAATGGAATGGAAACTATTACACCACATTTACACCTGGTTCACCACAGTCAGATCATGTAGCATTTACACCTTGCGTTAAATGTTTTTTCTTTCTTTGATGTTTTATACATCACATTTTAATGGGGTGTTATCAATAAGAGTATCAAAAAGTATCTGTAATTATCAGTATTGATAAGCAGCATGCAATCCTAAAGATGCCCAGCCCTTTTCACAGGTGGTTCTCTGAAGCTTCGAAGCACAAAAATGGTGTTCAGGACAACACTAATAGAATATATTTTTCTGCAGCACAGAGCTGAGGTGACTCAGTGACTACCTGGCCAGATGCTGAAGAGGCCTTCAAAAAACACTCAAACTCACACCCACGCACACCTACAGTCATGTTCGTGTTTGACTGCAAGGTAAAAACCAAATGCCGAAGCAGTGTGCCTGCTGTTTTATGGCTTTCTGATAAAGATGTCCCTGTTGGATCTTTGCAGTAATTAACTAACTTATCTTAATTGTTAAAATGTTAATTTGAGGTCAAAGATTTCTTAATTCCCAGTTAAGCACCTTAAATTCTGGAGAGCCTATCTGATACATTTGTCTGGGTTTATTGGCATTAAAGCTATAAACCTGGCACTAAGCTCATTTGTGGTACATAAAAATGAAAGAAAAGGAACTGAGCGTGGTCTCCAGGTGTCTGTCTTTGTCTCTCTACACTGTGTGTGGGTGTATGTGCGTGTACAACTGTATAAATCTGGCTCTTTGTCCGTCTCACCGCTCCAGATTGTCTGCCTTCCCTTATCACCTCCCTGACACTGCCTCGCCTGCCTCTAGCTCCCTGTAAGGGCCCCCTAGGGGTCCCTGTGTCCTGTCAGAGCACCACTGTGCCTGACTTTCATTAGCCAGCACCCCACAGGCTCTGTCACACAGCGTAAACACACTCCAGCGACACACGGCAAAACCGAGCTGCTGCCAAGAAGACTCACAGCAAAAAGGCTATTTTGTCTTTGTGGCTGCCAGCGGCATCGTACAGCAGTGTTGTCACGATACCAGAATTTTGACTAAAATCATCCACATATATCGATAGTGTGGTAACCAAGAAGAAAACAACCCACAATTCTTTTGTGCAGGAGTTTTCATGTCACTTTTGTATGGAATTGGTTCTGTATTTGGCTCCTTGTAGCACTTTTGTAACCAGTCTGTAAACTAAATTTTGGTCGTCCTGCAACAGTGCTGTATGGTCGCTCTTTGCCAACCACAATGGACTGCATGTAAGGATGCTGGTATCAGAGTTATTCATAAGATTTGAAGCGTAGCCCTGCTAGTCCTACCAGTAGTATTTAGTTGAGCAGACGGTGCTGCAAAAGGTTTTAGAGAGAAGGTGGATAAGCGAGTAGAGGTTGTGTGGCCACTAGAAATATAGACGAGCGGTCTCTTATTCAGTCGCACTCTCTGTATATACTTGAAGCAATCTCTCCACACTCAGCTGCATCTCTCTCTCTTCCCTTTTCTGTCATTCTCTGGTATTGCTGTTCATCTGTCTGTCCTGTCCGTTTTGCTGCGCGTTGTGTGTGTGTGTGTTTCTCTTTGGGGCATGGCGGGTTGTGGTTTGTTATATGGGGTTCATGTTGTGGGGCACGAGTAGGTTATGCATCCAGGAGGGCAATGCTTCAGCAGTTACACGGAGTCACTATGTACTCCCACGACGAGCACCACACCAGCGCCCCCTATTGCTGGAGCGAGAGAGGTAAGGGGGCTTCGGCCACAAAATCCATCAACTGCTGTCCTGATGATTATTCCACGTACGTCCGTCAGTCCGTCAATCAGTATGTCAGTCCGTCCTGTGGCCCTGTTCCGTCTAAAACGTGCCTAGAAGCGGTTGCTGTTGTCCTGACGTGTCTCGCCGTGCAGGAGTGATACTTCTTTATAGCAGTGCATAGTGTGTGTTTTGCAGGCAGCATACATTTTAATATAACCCCCAAGCTCCCCATAAATAGTGGAAACATTCTCCTTAAAATTGCATACATTGAACATCTGTCAAAATTTTATTCACTCTAGCCTGACGTGTTCACCGGGCTCTGCCCCCATCTGTATTTGCTGTTACATAAAGTTTGCACTCTGTGTAGCATTAGGCTGGGAATGCAGTACTGCACATTGCCTGACTCTGAATAATTCAGAAATGCAGCAATACAGAAATACTTTTATGAAGGAGGCTTTAAGTACACAATGGAGGACCTGAATGGGTAGCACTCAAACATAGTTAAAGGAGTTTTTTGAATTTGGTGCAACTGCCAGTGAGTGTATGTGTGTGCACTCTTGTGCGTGTCTGTCTTTAAATGTGTGTGTGTAAATACACACAGTGTATCTGAGTGTGGCACCAGGCTGCAGAAGTGATTTAAAACCCGGTGCACTGTCAGTAAACACAGACAGAAGTGTGTGTCTGCGTGTGTGTGCAGGGTCTGGTGTGAAAACCTGTTTCTGTCCTGTTCTGTTGTCTTTTCGTAATGATCGATCACTTTGCTTCTCACATCTTTTCAGTGGCATTTTCCTATTTCTCCCAATATTTTACATCACACACAATCTGCAGACAAACCACATGTGACCTTTAGAATATTTTTTTCCGCACTTTTTATCACTTTTTTCTTTTTAACGGCTTCTCCTCTCACACCACCATTCTTCCTTCTTTGTCCACCACATCGCCACAACTCCAACAACTCTGCCTTTCTCTTTTCTGTTCCCTCTCTTGCTCCCTCATTGCTTCATGTCTCTCTCCTCTTGCATCGCTTCTTCCTGTGCCGTGCGTCTGTGTTGCCACTACAGAGAGTCGTGAAAACTCCTTCAGCCGTTCACGTAGCTCCAGTGTGTCCAGCATCGACCGGGACACCAAAGAGGCAATCACCACACTGCAGTTTGGAGAGTCCTACGGGCGCAAGAGTGATGTCGTGCCCACCCCGTGCCTGTGGGTGGGCACCAGCTTAGGTGTGGTCCTGCTCATCCCAATGTCCATTCCCATCGACCAGGAGGAGAGGATGGAGGAACCTGTGGCCATCGGCCCCAGTGGTAAGTCCCAGTGGAAATGGGTTTCAGGCCCTGTGTCCACCTAAACATTTTTTTCCCTGTAAACACCAGGCACTTCCAGCTGGAAGGACTTTTAATTTATCAAAGTGTATTCATTAGATTGAACATAGGCGTTGGATTTTAAGTAATAGTGTGTATTTTGTTGCTTTTAAGTGTTACCGGTCAAGCACACTTTAATTAATCGATTTACAAACATAAAGTGCCATGAATTCAAACCCTTCTTTATTAAAACAGCTGTTAAAACAGTTCATACAGGAACCTGTGGCTCTGTAATCTGAATTAGATTTCTACCTCTAGCTTTGTGTGGAAATAAGCTACTAAAAAAAGATTAAACAATGAAGGTGTAAAGTGTGTGCTGCACTCTGAAGATCAAATGCACTGGACCGAGGTTCAACGAGCGGTTAGCTGCCACGTTTGGTAATTAATCTCAGACTGGATTCAAACTTCATTCAAAACATTTCTGGGTGAAATACTGGCAGAAATGACAGCATATAATAGATTTACATTCAACAACTGGCTGTGGCAAATAGCGCCCGACACTGATGAGAAGCGCCAAAATCTTCTGAAGAATCAACCCAATATCTCACAGCAAGTGAGTGAGAACTCTTTCCTAACTTTACGTTTTAACGTAGAGTGATCATCTACTTTATAAAGCTGACTGTATCTTAACTATGCAGTGTGTGTGTGGTGCAAGCCTGCTGCTGGAGCTGAAGCAGCAGCTGCTGAATGCTAACCAAACATGGAATCAGTCTCGGCTTAATGGAATGTCTTTGAAAACACCAAATGACTTCGCTGTAATGAAATTAGATCGTTTATTATGTGAGGAATTGTAAAATATCACCACCATGAGGCTGTTCAGTCAGACAGTAACAGATCACAGGTTATAATCTTAGTATTTCATCCTCACAGCTGTGGCAAAGTTCAAGCTGAATGTGCAGGTTATATTTATGTTCATTATAACGTTGATTAATGTTGAAATGGCGCTCTTCTGCCTCAATGATGATTTGTAACACACTAAACCATTTTTCTCCTGTGATACACTGGGTTGATGTGCTTGTTTTCCAAGGATAGAAAATGTCTAATTTTCAGGAAGAATATTCATTCTCGCTCCTCACCACATCACCCCGACTGAACCTTTGTCATATGCAAAATACATAAAGAGGAGTCTAACAGATGTGTTCTGGACATTTTGTGCTGATCACCATTTTGAGTCGGGTCAGCAGTTTATTACAAATTGTGGTTTTATGACAAATAGTTTAACAACAGGGAAATGGACAACATACAGTGCAGCCCCTTTATTCTGTTTCCATCAAGTACAATCAAACACTGAAAACCCGCTGTAGGGTTTTTGTCTTTCATGTGGAGCGTAAAACCTATTATCACAGCTTCAAAGCCACAGGTGAGAAGAAAAATTCAATAAAAAAGAGTACATGCTGAATTGAAAGTGCAGAGCTGTTGAATAGGCTTATGGCTTGATTGTGGTGGTGAGTGAATAGTTTCAAAATGTTTCAAAATGATGGTAAGATTAAAATAATGAAGAAATTGATTTAATCTTTTTTTTGTTGTTCTTAATGGCTTCCCTCTAAACGTTTGGTTCATTATGTCTTCGTCTTCATTTTGCTGCTGACATGACTGAAAGCAGTTTCAAACCCTTCAGTAGATTAGTTAATGAGGTTTTGGGGTAGATGGTGGATCTATTACAACTTATCTGTCTTATTTTTAAAATTTATGCCCTTATTTCTATCTGTTACGATACAATTGTTCTCACCAGAGTATTATGTAGATCTGTTAACATGGTGACAACATTACCACAACAGGTAACAGTCAGAAGTCAGGTTGGTAAATAAGACAAAAGCTTAAATGATCTACATGAAATACTTGGTGGTGAAACCAAAACTGAGGCACACTGGAAATAACTGGTAATAATCCCTGTCTGTGCAGGAAATTGCAGGGCTGTGTGCACCAATTACACCGTTACATCACCGAAATATTACTCAACTACAAGTAAAACTGCTGGTATTAAAGCAGCAAGTATTCTTCTCAAAAACTATGCAGGTGTTCAATCTAAAGAGGTTCCTGTTTCTCCAAATCCTCAGTCTAAATTACTCCAAGCTTTTTTGTTTTCGTCCGTTTGTTTTTCCGTCTGTATATTATGTTTCTCGTTGGCCGTTTCACGATCGTACAGCCTTGCTGGCTACAAAAATGCAGATGAAAGGTTTGGATGTTGATACTAATTGCAGGGTAATTGATGATACTCAGTGATTCTAAAAGTAACTCAGGAGATTACATACTGAAGTGCATCCTCAAGTATGAGTAAAATTATAGACTTGGGAAAAAAAATATGCATAAAAGTAGAAGTGCCCAAAAAATGACTTAATTAAAGTAATTTGAGACCGGCGGGTGCATTCTCTCTCCCTACAGGCTTCAGACTTCCCCACATCCAGAGCAACAACCAGAGCAAGCAGGCTACTTGTGCCAACATTCTTTATTATGAATAAAAGCTGCAGTTCTTCTTCTTTTGGAGAAAATTTACCCTCAAGTTCCTTTGATACAACAGATTAAACAGATATAGTTCTACATCAACGGCATTTTGGATCCAGAAATGCCAATAAGGTTACACTCCTCTGTAGAGTCAATGAATCAGAGCCACCGTATGTTAGATGAATGTGATTGGTCCAACCAGTATGAACAGGAGAGGGGCGACACATACCTGCCTGAGAGTTGTCTGGTTCCCAGGCTGCACCTGGAGGACAGTAGTTAATCTTTTATAATGCTTTTCATTATCATGGCTCAGCACTGTGGCTGCAGGCTTCACGTTTCCGGGTTGTTCGTCTGTCCTCTACTTGTGAACGCAGTGTCTGAAATGTCCACTTGAACTCGAGGGTGGTTAAAATCACAGTGACCTCACATGTTTTTGGTCATGACTCAAGAATTCACATGCTAATTATGGAAACTTTTCACACAAATGTCTTAATAGGATAAAGTTATGAAGTGATGACATTTTATATTTAAAAGGTCAAAGGTCAGCTTCGCTATGACACTTGAAACTCTCTCAGACCTTTATACTTCTGCAAAAAAATCCACTTAATACCTTTTATTAAATCCCCCCAGCATCTTCACAGCACTGGTTTGTGGAGCCATACAGAGACAGTAATTCAAGTGATGTGAACAATTTCACAAATAATGATATAGGGTGCACTCACTGAAAACACTCCGCGTTCAGAAACATTAGCTTTCATCTCAGTTCCACTTGTATCTTTGACACAAAACACCCACTGAGACGTGCGAAAATGCCACATTGATGCACCCCAAGGCTTTTAAAATAAGAGCAGGTAATTTCCAGAGGAATTAAGTTCACTGTGTGAAGCTGTTTGAGCAGCGTTTGAAAGCATTCCTCTCGCCTGCTCTTTCTCATATTTTCAGGACCTCTAAAACCTATTTACTACAATTTGTTGTCAATTAGAGGGAAATTTGTTGTCATGGAGAAATTCGAAGGGCATTTGTGATGCATGATCTTGCATTGACTTCCTCCTGTCGTCAATAACAAGGAGAGATTTTGCAGCCCCATCGTGTTTGCACTCGACTGAGTCACTCAAACATGCATTACCAGTCCGGAAACCCCGCTGAGCGAGGACGAGGGTCTCCAACTCAGAGTAAAAACATCAATAGACCCCCAAATCCAAGCCTTTTGAAGCAGCAGTTGTTCTCTTGAGACTGAACGTAAAACAAGAAAGCGTGTTACTGGAAGGTCACAGATTCAGTTGAAAGGAAATACGGGTGAACAGAAAAGCAGAACAGAAGTATTGTTGAGTTCTCCATGTGTGTTCTCAAAGTGCTCCTCTGGATTTCCTGTGGATAGATCATCTCTTATGCAGTGAATTTTGTATTTGACCTGTCAGCAAACTTCACTGTATGTGTAAATAATGGATTACACAGTAGCCAGCAGTAGATTACAGTAGAGCTGTAGTCAGCCAAAGAAAATCTTGGTCGAAATTCTATCTACTCTTCAACTGATCGATTGGTCGATGGGGGAAAAGAAAGCAAATTATCCCCGGATCAGGGGAGTCAATTTTATCTCGAGCCACATCAACACTATGGTTGCTCTCAAAGGACTGGTTGTAAATGTAAGACTATATAAATATATGTACTTATATTACATAATTGCTTCTGCATTTGATTATTGATTTTAGTAATACCCAGCTCTGAAAGTGAACGTCTGGGGAAAATAATGGCAAGCAGACATTCAGGTGTACAAATAATATACAATTTATTTGAAAAATGAAATATAGTATATAGTAATAAAGTAACACTAAGGATTGTTTCAGTTTTGGTAGCCGACAAGCAGGGTTTCAAATCCAAAAAGTAAATTTGGTTAAAAATAAAATGATGGCATTTTGCTACTCTGCTACTATTAATGTTACATTACAGTACGCTGCAGCTACGTGGCTCGAGTGCCACTGCTGGAAATGGTTGTATGATACTGAGACAGTATCTCGTGCATCTAGCAGCCAGACATCTTCAATGTGCGGATAATAAAAATCCAGATGCATTCTGGGACATGTAGTTCATGGACACTGCATTTCTGTAATGTAGCATAGAATTGTGTCGCACAGGTCCCCTGGTGGCTCGGTCGATGTGGCGTGTTGTCCCCGCACTCTCCCTCAACCGTTTCCTGTCCTCACGTCGGCTGTCCTGTCCATTAGGGAACTAAAAGCCCAAAAATTTTTTTTTTTTAAAAGGTGCTGGGCCAGATTTGGCCTTGAATTTGACTCATGCTCTAGATTAAAGCTATAACAAGGAGTTTTAAAGTGGTTATAAAAAAAATCTCAATTTATTACTGATGCCTCTTAATGACCTACTTAAGTTAAAGAGTCTACAAGAAGAGGCTATTCTATGTAGTTATTATTAATGTGTTTACATTTTCCCAGTGAAAGTTAAAATAAGTAGTTTGTTAGCCAGTTAAAAAGTCGGAGTAGATTTTTCTTTAAATAATTTTATTTTTTATGTTATGTTTTTGCCACTTTTGTCCTCCGGTGCCTCCAAAATCAACCAAATATTAAAGTTCCTCATACTAGCTTTGATTAAATCAGCCAGAATGCGCACAGTGAACTCTACCTGGTAACCTAAATGGGAGCAAATCACAGTTGCACAAGGTTGCCAAGCAAATGAATTCCTGCAGTTCGACCATTTCTCTTTCACACGTAGCTATGACTTACCTTCAGGGCATGTTTATCAAGTAAATTTACATACAAATAAATGTTCAGTAAATAGCAGCCCACTCAATAATAAAATACATCAGGTCTGCATATGTCCTGCCCTCCATAATAATCGTTTAAGAAACGTTTCTCTCCTTATTAAATTGACCAACTGACCAGAGGGTGTTAGCCCTAGAGGGTAGGTTATACGAGGCTCCTAAATATGAATATATGAACCTTTGTGGTTTCTTTTCAATATCAAGTATTCTCAGTCTCACTTAACTTTACATGTGATGTTCAATTAATCTCAACTTGAGAAAAGAAACGATACAAAAGGACTGAAGGCAATAAAAAGAGGCTCTTTATCAATTCCCATGTGTGTTACGCTTCAAAGGTCTGTTTGACCAAAAGCTAAAATTTGGTGTTTGCAGTAGAGATCAACATGCAAATGTTTTGATATCTTTTCATTTCCACTGTTTTTTTCTTCCCTTTGTTGACTTCCAGGAGCGATTCTGATGCTGAAGGGCTCAGTGTTGCGCTTTGGCTTCTTGGACTGCATGGGAGCGCTCATTCAGAGCCCCTACGAGGTTTGGCGGGACCCCAATGCCCCCGAGGACCCCGACAGACCGCGGAAGCGCAAGCTGGTCCACTTTTCACCATCATCCTCTCAGGACACCTGCGGAGAGGGACATCTGGCTGTGGTGTGCTCCGAGAGGCAGGCCAAAGTGTTCTTGATGCCCTCGCAGTCTTGCCTCTTTGTCCACAACATCACTGAGTCATCCTTCGTGCTGCGAGCCGATGTGGTATCTGTGTGCAACAGTGTGTGCCTGGCCTGCTTCTGCGCTAACGGACACGTCATGACACTCAGGTATAACCTCAAGCACTCGTATGTTTTCAAAACGTGACAAACTGCACAGTTTGTGTGTTCCTTTGTTTTGTCTTTTTTGTTCTGGCCTTACACCAAACGACTTCTGAAGCAATTTCACTGTCTCAGACAAATTCCCAGTGTTGGCATAAAATCATATCGTCTTACTAGAGTTGAGGTTCGCTCCCAACATCAGGATCATTTGATATATGGTGGTCGTAAAACTCAGTCTGAGCTGTCTGAAGTCGTAACATTTTTAAAATGATCATTAAGCCTCAATGATAAACATGGTTAACAACCAAAATGTACGATCTCTCTTGCATCTCCTTCTACTGAGCTGTGCGCAGGCAGTCACATAACAGGAAAAAACTGATGATATGGCATCGATTTGTTTTGGAGGAAGAGTATGTAAAAATCCAAACAATTCATTTTCTTAGAAAAGTGAAAATTCAGAATCAGTATACTGGGAAGTAAATGTACAAACATCTTGCCAAAAATAACCACTAAGCTTTATGCAAATGAAAGTGTGATGGCGTATGACGTTACCTGGTGACTTCTAGAGTTAGTGCTAGCTACATTCATTGTAAAACAGATGGGATAATTAATAGTGTAGTGTCTCATATCACGCCAAATACCCAGTGAGTGAATTAAGTCATTCTCCCTACACACAAAGGCAGCTGCGGCCAAAATCTGATTCCATTTCTGCTCTGTTGGTCAGCTGTGTTTCTACTTATTAATTTCCACCAGGAGCATGATGGGAAATAATCTCAATAGGAATCTAATTGGAGTCTTTTAAATTGTAACTCTGCAAGATCCCCAGTCTTTGCAAAATCATCAGCACTGTCTTAAAATGTGCACACAATTAAACAGATGGTTTTACCTGAAATTATCACGATATTCTTTGTTATTATTTGATGTATTTTTTTCTGCTGTTAAAGCTTCCCAGTAGTGTTTCTTATGTATTCATATCGAAGTTAATCTGACGTAAGTTTCTGTATGATGACGTTGCAACTTATAAAACCCCCCAAGGTTGAGGGAGGGAAGAGAAAAGCATCAGCGCTGTAACCTACGTCACTGCTTTTTGCCAACGTCAAAGTGCGAGTTTCCATTTGAAAAACCCGCAAAAGAGCGCAAATGTATTCAGTCTATAATGGTAAAATAATTGATATCACAGCTGTGGCCTTGACAATTAATTCGACTTAGCTGAGTGTAGTACTGATGCTCTGTGTTTAGAGTGTCTGATGCATTAAATAAAGTGCTTCCTATTCACAGGTAAACTGGGAATAGAGTGATTAAATGTTTGATATTTAATTTGAGCACACTGTGACTAACTGGTCTCTGTTTCTCAAATGCACCTCTTGACTACAGGCAAGAATGTTTTCAATGCAGAAAAATCTACACGTGTCATGTAATTATATCGTCTATGTAGGAATAAGTCCTTTCTGCCCGGTTGGATGCTAATTAGTGGCACACTTGTCTTACAGGATAGACGAGGATACAACTTGTTCTCATGTGATTTGTGCATTTTAAGAAAGTTTTATTTAAAGTTCTATGTTACATTGGACGATTAAATGCAGTTTTTTTTACTTTGTTACTTTTTAAGATGGACAAAAAATTGTGATAAACAAGCCTGAGATAAGATTATATAACATAATTTCCCCAATCTGGCTCAGACGTGTGGTTTACTTTGCAGGGTGCAGTGTTTATCCTACAGAAGGTCCTGGAGGCTAACTCGTCTTTTGTTCTCTTCACTCTGCTCACAGTTTGCCCAGTCTAAGACCGCTGATGGATATCAATTACCTGCCTCTGACAGACATGCGCATTGCAAGAACCTTTTGCTTCACCAACGGGGGGCAGGCACTTTATCTCAGCTCCCCGACAGAGATCCAGAGAATTACGTACAGCCAGGAGATGTGCGACAACCTGCAGGTCAGCACTGCCACTTGTGTGTGTGCTTGCTATCTGTCTGTCTGTCTGTCTGTCTGTCTGTCTGTCTGTCTGTCTGTCTCTCTCAAAGTCATTTTTCTCAGTCACTTTGTCTCATTGTTTTTAAACATTCTCTAAACTAAAACTGCAGTTGTTACAGCTGTTTCATGGTGCATCAAAACTACGTATACTGCATGTCTGCAAAAGGTAACAACTCACCCGAAACATTTCATTCATATTTAAAAACCGAGTTATTGTGTCAGTAAATCATCCAAAGCCACCAAAACAAAAAGTTATTTTGTCATCGTGTGAGCTGTACTGCTCAAAGTGTTTAGATGTTTCCGAATCGATAAGTTGTTTCGTCCATAAAATGTCAGAAGACCCCTTTGTTTTGACCACAACCCAAAGATATTCAGTTTACTGTCATAAAGGAGTAAAGAAAACAGAAAATATTAAAATTTTAGGAGCTGAAATCAGATAATATGGATCTCAAAATGATCATTTATGAACAATGATCAATTTAATAGTCAGTTAAGAATTAATCGTTGCAGCTTTCAACAGTAGATAAACATTAAAAAAAAAGTAATTCTCATTCAAGAACTGAGCCAAAGCAAATGAGAAATACCATCACTACACTCTAGTGGAGCCTGTAACATGATGCTACCATAGTGCCACCTACAGGAAACCGTCTTCACTCAGATTATGGTCTGGTTCTCCTCAGACACCGAGGAAACGTCATCAGTGAATGAAGACCAACACCAACACACAATTTTCAGGTTTTCACAAAAGTGATAAAGCGAAGAGAAAGTGAAGAAAACTTTTACTTCACCTCAACTCAGAGATGACCAGTGTGTGATTAACAAATATCTGCAATACTTCTGTGCAGCAGAATTGTAACTTTTATATAAAAACTGTGTTTCTCACTAAGAGCCTTTTTATTTTCATTGATTTCAGGAGATGCTGGGGGAGCTGTTTACACCAATAGAAACACCAGAAGCCCAGAACAGAGGCTTTCTAAAGGGCTTCTTTGGAGGAAATGCCAATACCTTCGACCGAGAGGAGCTCTGTGTGTTTTTTATTTTTCTTTCTTTTTCTATATATATGAATGTTCTAATCCACCTAAAATTTAACATGTAATTAACTGATCACGATAAAAATGCATCAGAACCGTAATATTCACCCGCCTTTATTTCTGTGCCTCCAGTCATTTTCTCTCTTCCCTTTTTACGTGATGTTGTTGAACAGTTGGTGAGGCAGCAGCTGGGAAGGCCTCTCGGAGTCTTGCCCAGCACATCCCGGGGCAGGCGGGGTTGGAGGGCATGAAGGTGGCAGCTAGCGGAGCGGTGGGTGAGCTGGCGCGGGCTCGCATCGCTCTGGACGAGAGAGGCCAAAGGCTGGGGGAGCTGGAGGAACGAACCGCCCTCATGATGACCAGTGCAGAAACCTTCTCCAAACATGCTCATGAGGTAAAATCAAGATTATTAATGATTAAAATGTTAAGTTACTACTAAGTAATGATAAAAAAAAAACTGAATAATTTCCTTCAGTCTTTCATAATCTTAAGTTTTAAAAAATGTCTTTATGAATAATGTTGTGAACTTGATAAACCGCAACTGAAAAAAGTGTGGATGATTTTCTCGGTCATGTTTAGAAATCTTATATTTATTTACAGTTTGTTAGTTTTTGTGGGCAAACTTTGATCCCTCTGCTTTGATCGTCAACACCTTTCTGCTCTGAGCACAGCCACCAGCACTCTGTTTCTCTCCCTTCTCTCTGCTCATCCACACCTACTGCACACACACACACACACACACACACACACACACACACACTGCACAGAAAGTCTGGCTGCTCATTTTCTGCTCGACACTTTGAAATGCACAGATAAAACATATCCTGTACAGAGAAACGCTTCAGTGTCGTGTGAACTTGACAAGGGGTTAGTAAATGTATGTCTGATTATTTTATGTGGGTTTGTGTGAGGTACAGTACTCACAGTGTGTTAACTACAGTAGATGCTGGTGGGTACATCACCAGTTTGGAGAAGCAGAGAGGAGCACCAGCATGAAAGTTACACAACAAAACGTATTTTAGCCACTTAACAAGGCTCACCTAAAAAAAGTCAGTTTCGGTTTAAGTGTACACTATATTTTGAATATTTTTACAGCTTTACTCTGCAGTGCTTTACTTATTTCTGCAAAGTAAACTTATTGATTTCACCTCAGAAAAGGCTGTCCGACAGCAAGATAAAGCAGTAAAAATAAATTCGTAGCAAGGTTTGTTGTAGGCAACTGGACTTCATAGAGTTCTTGAAGACGTTTCGCCTCTCATCCAAGAGGCTTCTTCAGTTCTGACTGACTGGCTTGGGAATACCATGACCTGGATGACTGAGAACCTTCACAGACATACAGTAAAAATAAATCTAAATAAAAATATATAATATAAAATATAGCATACACCAAATAACCTTTTGCTGCTGAGCCTGTTCACAGCAGTAC
>JAJHUR010001337.1:0-15117 GCA_027495735.1 Lutjanus campechanus | reverse complement strand
TTTTTTTCGTTGAATATTGTTATTGATGACTATGATATCCTCTTGTCGCAGTCCTATATTTGATGGTGACGGCCTCTCAACTGAAGGCTCTTGTACGTATGTTTAAAAACAACAAATGTTTCATGATACATGGTCGTGTATCATATCGTGATTGTGTTGTACATGTCAACGGGCAAACAGCATTAACTGAGGAGGATATTTTGTACTTGTGTATTCGTCTGTACTTTGAATTGATCTGAAAAACCAAACGGAGGATTATTGATATCCATCTCGCGCACATCGGGCCTTTATGCACACGAGCATTAACACGTACGAAGCATTGCGCCTTGATCATGTTGACATCACTCCCACATAAAGTATGCACAGCGACACATACGCTCAAAACTTAAAGCTACTACAAGGAGTTTTTAACTGGTTATGAATCAGTCACAGTTTATTAATGTTATTCTTAATAACAGTGAGTTGGACATTAGCCAGTTAAAAAGAAACAAATAAATAGTTTCTTTAGATAATTTTATGACATTTTGTTTTGTGGTAATTACCGAGGAACAGAGGTGGGAAGTAACTAAGTACAAATACTTCATTACTGTCCATAAGTTTTCAGGTATTTGTACTTATTTTTGATTATTTTTATTCAACCAACTGGGACAAGAAGACACAGAAAAGACAATTCCTCGATGTATCTGTCAGCATGTATCAGGCGTAACGGACATAATGAGGCAAAAATGTCGTAAAAGATGTAACCAGACCAAAGAGATGTAACAAAACGAAAATGATATTAAAGATGTAACGACAAAAAAGATGTAATAAGATGAAAAATTTGTAAAAGACATAACAAGTAAAAAAGACCTAACAAGACAAAATCAGAGTATTAAGTCGAAAAAGATGTAATCGACATAACAACAAAAATCACACAAAAGATGTAACAAGATGAAAAAGACATAATAAAAAAAGACAAAGTGAAAACTATGTGAAAGACGTTACAAGATAAAAATGACGTTAAAGACGTAACCAGACAAAAAAAAAGACGTAACAAGACAAAAACAACATAAAAGGTGTAACAACGAAAAAGACGTAATAAGATAATAAAGATGTAAAAGATAACAAACAAAAAAGGCCTGACATAAAAGACGTGAAACAAAAAAGACAGTTTAAGGCAAAAAAGATGTAATAGACAAAACAAAAATCACATAAAAGACATAAGACAAAAGATATAACAAGACAAAAAAGATGTAATAGACATAAAAAGACAAAAACAACATATGAAGATGAGAAAAGTGTAATAAGACTAAAAAAGACGTAACTATGTGACAAGATGAAAAACAGAGACAAAAGGGAGACTCGAGCATGGAGAAAATGTTCAGTTAGCTTTGCTCAGAAACAGCTGATTGAAATGTCCTTCAGATTGTGACTTTTTAGTTTTATACTTTGATTACATTTCAGTTGAAGCAGTACTTCTACTTTTAACTCTTTTTTTTTTTTACACGTGTATTCGTACTTGAGTAAAGACTGCGTGAACTTCTGCCACCTCTGCAGAGAAAAAACACTACCGCTTTTGTCCACAGGGGGGCTCCAAAATCAACAAAATATGAAAGTTCCTTGTAGTAGCTTTAAAATAAAAAAAACAGACACAGGTCAATCTAATCTGCACTGCGAGTAATTTCTGCTGCTGAGGCAAATGGCCTTCAAACCCATCTGTTTCCACCTGAAATCCTGACGCAGTGCCACACTGATTTCAGGAGTTACCCATGATTTGATCCAATGAGGTGTCTTAAACATGTCATAACATAAAAAAAATAAATTTCTCTCCTATCTCTGTACCGTCAATGAGATTTGTGTTCAGTGCAGTTCTTTCAATGGCGAGAGAAAACACACTAAAAAAACAAAAAACAAAACCAAAAGAAAATTTAAAAAAAATAAATAAAAATCTGACTTCTACCGACAGGGTGTTTTGTTAGTATGTTTTTGGTTTGTATGTTTTTGGTTTTTATATTAACTGTACAGTTCAATCTTGGGAGAAAGGTGAAACAAAAAGAAAAAAAACGATAAAAGATAAAGACATTCTTGGGATATTTTTCTCTGTATATGTTGTACCTGTTACTGCTGGTACTGTATCTGGTATTCTGGCTCTGTCTAAATCACTGGAACTCTGTAGTTCTTCACACTGTAGTATCCTGAAGAAAAAAAAAAGCATTTCTCTGGTTTTCTCAATGATGGCAGCAAAGTTTGTCTTATTTAAATGGATTCTACCACTTTTTGTTCTTATTGATATTATACTAGTGTAATAGAAATTACTTGACAAAAAAAAAAAAAGAACTGAAAATATGTTGATGCAAAAGCAAACTGAAATAAACATTGATTGATGTACACAGTGGAGAGCTCTGTTTCACTGGCCCAGAATCACAATCGGCTGCTGTCGTTTGAAGTTCAACGCGACGTTTCCTGCTGAATTACAGACGATCGTTTGGAGATCCAATGATTAAGGTTCCATTTCCACGTTCCACTTAATGCAGCGGAGCCTTTCAGAAGCAGCACCCTGACTCTTGACTTGATCCGAGGGGAACGGGACCTTAATTAGAATCATTGGTAACACCTGTGTTTACACGATTATTTCAAATGTCATGAAAAAAGATCTGTTTATTAATTTCACCCTTCAAATGTCACTTAAACTGATTCATCACTGGGAGCAAATTATCTCACTAGAAAAATGCATTTATAAGAAATATACCATGACAATTAATCTTTGTCCTTCATTTATATTGTCACAGTTATATAAATCTCTCAAAGTTTATTTTGCATCCAACGAGATGCTCCAACACTAAACTAAGTAATGAAAGGGATAGTTCACCCAAAAATGAAAATTCAGTCATTATCTCCTCACTCTCATGCCAATTGAGGGTCTGGTTTATTTTGACAGTCTGGAGTTTCACAGGAAAACAGTCTTGCAGAATCTCCCAAAGAATGTAAGTGAATGGTGACCAGTATTCACATGTAAAGAACAACTGGAAAAAAATATATAAACTGCCTCCATACTACTCGTCTGGTGTAAGTTCCCTAAAGTCCCAACATGCCCTTTCAACTTTTCCCAGCAGAACTGCTCATACGGGGCTTACCTTGGCTTATTTTAAAGCCAAGATTAAGATTTTGCATGCAAAACATATAAGATGCTAAAATATCTATTGTTATTAAATCATGCAACAGTATGTAGGATAATTAAAATTAGCCTCACATCAACTAACTACTACAGTAAAATACTACTGACACATAAATGCATCAGCAGTAAAAAAAAATTTATAATATAAGATATGAAAGTATGACTCAAAAATGTGAGTACTAACTTAATTTATGTAATAATTATGTAACATTTCAGTGCATGAGTTCTATTCTTCATAAACCTTTTTCACAGCAGGTGGCAGCCATATTGATATGAATATAACAGGGTGGACTCAGGTGTTATTAATGATAGTAATTAACATCCTGTTTAATTTAGCAGAGTGAGCCAACATGCACAATAGCAGCACCCTGACTCAGTTTGACCTGAATTAAACAGAACCTTAATTAACATAATTGGTGTTTACCCCGATATTTCATGTCAAAATGGCCCCTGTGAAAAAGGTCTATTTATCAATTTTATCTTCAAACGTAACTTATTTCACATCCACTTAGAGCCAAAAGTATAAAGAACATTTATTCGATTGATCCACTGTATTTTACTTCACTGTTTCAATTTGAAGCAACTTTATTCTTCTACTCCACTATTTTTCAGAGAAGTATTGTGTCTTACTTTTTACTTAACTACAATTAAGAGATTAAGAGTTTCATTACAAGGGATGAGAGATAACACCTTGTAAAATATTATCTATTGTTATAATTAAATGAGACAGTATGTAGAAAAATACATAATAATAGTAATAATAAGTCTATAAGAATATAAAAACAAGCCCTAGACCATCTAATTTTACCTATTTTATTTTTTATTAATAGTATTTCAGTTTCCTGTCTTTTTTTATTTGATTGTAATGTAATGTAATGATTTTGGTGCCACGATTGTTATAATTATTGATAATAATCAAATGTACAAATGATAATTGTACAAATGGAAATCGTTTAATAATTTAAAAAGAAATCACCTTTAATTTAAGTATTTCCTTCATGATCTCATCCCATCACTCGGCATCACGCCCAGCATGTCTCGAACTTCCGGGTTTCTGTCCAATCAGAATCAGATCAGAGCAGGAGTCGAGTGCTCGTTCAACGAATCAATCCCAGATTCGGTGGAATGGCGCCCAATCAGATCACCACATCGAGTTAATGTGTCCCGCCCCCTGCTCGTCCAGCAGATACCTCACTAAACTGGACAGGGATAGTCTCACTAAGCTAACGGTAACTTTAGTCTGCATTTTTGATCACACATTTAAATTAAATAAAATGATTCGCATATGTTAGTCAGACACAAGCCGCTAGCAATGCTACCCCTTAATGGCGTCATTTCACATGGAAACGGGATAAACTTAACGTTTCACCCAACATTACAGACTTCTGTTCGTTCTCTTGAAGTTTTTGGGCTTTTTAAAACCAACAATGGTGAGTCTGGGCAGTGAAGATCTGTAGGGAGAAAAGTACCTGCTAACGTTAAAGGACAGTGGACGTTAGACGGTTAGCTGCTATGTCTCTGAGACTGTTTTCGTGGCTGCTGCTGCTCCTCCATCTGAATCTGTTCAGACATGAACTTCCAGGAGTTCAGGCAGACTCGGTGCTCAGTGCTGCTAAAACTTTAGTTTGGGGACCTGGACTGGAGGCAAACATCGTCCTGCCAGCTCGGTTTTTCTACATACAGGCGGTGGACAGCTCCGGCAGAAAGTAAGTATAATAGCACAGGCCTGCTAACCGCCTGTGTTTCAGCCAAGACAGTTTTTTCCAGCCGCAACAGCCTCTAAAATTTTATTGGCAAGCAATGCTGCTTTCAAGGACCGCTGCTGCTTTCAAGGACTGCTGCTTTCAAGTGCTCTTCGTAGCGTCCTAATTTTGAGTAAGGTGAGACAGATCAGTTTGAGCAAAATAAATATTTTTCATTGAAATGACATGACATGCAAAAACAAGCATATTAAAAACACAACATTTCACATCTAGTTAAACAAAAAACATTTAAAAATACTTTTTTACATGGAGACTCAGTGGAAGCTACATTAAAAAGAGCACCAGGTGCGGAGGGTTTGGAGAAAAAATAAATTATTTTCTGTAGATGTTTTTCTTTGCACAGGGGACTCTTTATTTAACCGATTTTAAAATGTATTAATCGATTAGTAATTGATGGCATAGAAATGGCACTAATTGTGCCTCATTTGGCATTGTTTTGTCTGTCAGAGCCATTTGTTGAATAAGTAAACTTAAACTCCAACTTTAACAAAATGAAAAACTGCATTTTGTGTCTAAATAGTTATTCATGATTAATTGATAGAGTTTTCAATTACTGATTAAGGAATATGCTCACATATTTAGTTGTCGTAGTTGCAGTCACCTATTTTAAATTAATCACCAACTATTTTAATAATTGATAAATCGTTATTAATCCTCATCCTCAAGAAAAAAATGTCCAAACTCTCAGATTTCAGCTTCTCAAATATGAATATTTTCTGGGTGTTTTCAGTCCTCTCTGACAGGAAACTGAATATCTTTGGGTTGCGGACAAAACTAGGGCTGCAGCTAGCGATAATATTCATTATTGATTAATCTGTTGATCATTGTCTTGATTAATTGATTATTTTTTAGTCCCTTAGATTTAAATAAATGGTGAAAAGTGTTGTTTTGTAAAGGAGTAAAGAAACCAGAGTGAAATCGGAGAATTTTGACTTTTTTCTTCAAAAAATCTCTCAAAGTGATTTGATTATCAAAATAGTTGGTGATTCATTTAATTGTTGATAGCTAATAGATTAATCAATTAATCATTGCAGCTCTAGAGAAAACAATAAATTTGAGGACGACACTTTGGGATTTCAGACACACTGATCGACATGTTTAACCATATTTTTCTGACATTTTACAGATGAAAAAACTAATCAATTAATTGAAAAAAAAATGATTGACAGATTAATGGATATTAAAAAATAAAAAATAATGAGATGTCCTGAATTTCTTTGACGCAGGACAGTGTCACTATATTTCTGTTCTCACCTGAGGACTGCATTACTACAAAGAAAAGACGACATAGTAAATCTTTTCAACCACGCTGAAATTTTAGCCAAGACAGTCGTGAGAGAGCAGACATTTAAGTTTGCGCCCGAGGGAGAAAGAGTTAGACGACCTGCAATGACCCCGTTCATCAAGAAGCTCCCATGGGCCCAATGAAGACGCCCCCGCTCTGTGTGGACTTACTCACCTGGGTGTCTCTTTCACACATGCTTTGGGTCTCAAGACAGATATCAGTTTCTCCTTCATTCATGCACACAACAAAAAACTACATTATTGTTGTCTGCTGGTACACAAGAGAGAAAATAACAGCAAGTCAATACAGAGACGCCATGAAAATATATCAGCAGCAACAGACTTCCTGTTTTTAATGTGCAGCTTCTTATTTTTAATTACAGTGTAGTCAGAAGGTATTAGTAAAATACTCTTATTGGCATAATTGGCAGATATGGACGTATGATGTATGTTTTCCAATATGAAAACTTTTTTACATCCATTCTTTATATCCAATAATTAAATGCTTGTGCTCTTTAAACAACATCCGTTTGTTATTTTACCTTTTTATATTTGTAATACAGCTGCAACAATCAACTAATTTGTTGATTATTTTCTTGATTAATTGATCAGTTGTTTGGTCCCGTAAATGTTTGAAAAATGACATAAACTGGTGAAAAATGTTGTTGTTTCTTAAAGCCCAAGGTGACGTCTTCAAATGTCCTCTTTTGTCCACAACCCAAAGACAGAAGACTGAAGAAAACAGAAATTATTAGCATTTGAGAAGCTTAAATCAGAGAATTTGGACATTTTTGCTTATAATCGATTTAATTTAATCGATTATCAAAATAGTTGGTGATTATTTGATATTCAAATAATAATCGATTAACAGTTGCAGCTCTAATTTGGAAATAAAAAATAAGACTTAAGCAGCTGTCAAATAAGCATCAGAATAAATATATAGTTTTAAATATGTAATTATCTTCAGTATAGTTGAAACGTTCATCAGTTTCATGATAAACCACAATAAAATTCCCAGTGACAAATATTATCATTTCATTTTTTAATTCTCAGGAAAACTGTGTTTGACGACTGTGCTTTGAAAAACTTTTGTTAATTGTTGTCCAGGATCAACCAAAGTTTGCAGCAGTATCGCAGACGCAGGCGGAGCAGCAACGTGGCAAAGGACATGATAACATTTCAAATTGTTGACAAAGTTTCACTGTAAAACTTGGACTGAAATGATTTCAGTGTGTGTATCTGTACTTTTCGAACACTTTCAGCGAGGGTTGGGTGATGTCTACTGAACTGACAAACAGTGATGGCCATCGTAAAACATCATGATGGATGATGGTCTCATTAATGTTGTTTTTATATACTTTTTTTATTCTTTTTATATCTATGTATGCTGGATATCAATTACACAAATTGTGCTGTACTTTATGCTGTTTTTCCTTTAGTAAATCAGATGCAAAGTGCTATTTTTAAAAACCCATCATTGATTTTTGCGATCTGTGGCTGACACTCCTTCAAATATATATTAAATATATAGTTTTAAGGCACTTTTAAATCACAATGTTACGATGGAAGAGGGCTCAGTAGACGATGACTGTCAGGCATCATCCATCGGCTGAACCCTATTTTCAGCACATTTGAACAATTATACGATAATAATTTTAGTCACAATAACTTGACGTATTTTCTCCATCCCAGTTTAACAACGTCACCTGGTGAGAAAACCTTTGACGTGCAGATTGTGTCTCCAGTCGAGCCGTTCACCAGGATTTGGATCCAGGTCCTGGATCGTCAGGATGGCTCCTTCCTGGTCCGCTACAGAATGTACGCCACCTACACGGACGTTCACATCCACGTCCTGCTCAAGAACAAGCACGTCGCCAAGTCGCCATTCATTCTCAAAGGTAGAACACAATCCAAGCTGCCCACGAAGCACATTTTAGGATGTGATTTGTCTCAATAACTGATGAATGTGGCACATGTTTCTGTTTCTGTGTTTTCCTCTGCAGGCCCGGTCTACCATGAAGGCTGTAACTGTCCCCAGTCAAGTGGGTCTGTATGGGAGGACCACATGCACTGTCCTCAGTCCTTCCCCCAGATAGACAGAGATCTGGCTCTTTACCCGAGCGTCGATCCAGATCGCAACGCACAGGAGATCCCACAGCGTTTTGGACAGAGACAGAGCCTCTGCCACTACACCGTTAAAGACAACAAGGTAGCTCACACCAAAAACACCAAAAATGGACAAAATAAACAATAAAACATAAAGTAAATATGAAGAAAACAGCTAGTATCAACAGAAAAACAACACGAACTTCATGAAAATTCCCCAGTTTCTCTTTTATTTCACATATTATTGTAACAAAGGGGTAGTATTTCTTTGGACTGAATAGTAATTAGGGCTGTGTAATAAACGCGCCCTGGAGAGCCTGAAGCTATGTGACACACCTGTAAGAACAGTCGATCAACCAGGTGTTCAAGGGTACAATCTTCTCAAAATACCACTGTGGACGTCAATCCAGGCTCCTGTAACGATGATACTTCTAAAGCCTTATTGTCACGGCGCTTGTATTACCTGGGAACATCTTGTAAATTATCAGTTGCCAACGTCAATTTATACTCTTATGTTTGTAGGCAAGTTGAGTGTCCGCTTACAAAATTAGTTCTGTGCAAAAAACTTTAAAAAACCCACATTTTAATACAGAACTGTGAGATGACGCTAGTCTGACAGTCCAATAATTAGTTTTCAGCCTCTTCACATGGTCTTCAAAAGCAAATCAGCATAAAACTTGATTCTTGAACTCCCGAACGCTCCTGTGATGTTTTTATGTTGACGTAACTTTTCGTTCTCTTTAGGTCTACGTTAAAACCTTTGGAGAGCACGTGGGTTTCAGAATCTTTATGGACTCCATCCTCCTGTCACTCACCAGAAAGGTAAGCTTGTCTTAAAGGGAGAGTTTTGTTGTGAGTTGCAGAGTTTTGGAGATATCGGTCGTAGAGATGTCTGCCTTCTCCCCAGTAAAAATGGGGCTAAATTGCGCTCGGCTTGTGGTGCTCAAAGTGACGAGAATACTTTTGAAAAATTAAAAAGCAGCGTCAGTTTCCAAAAACCATGACCTGTTAAAGCAGTTTCATGTAGGAACTGCTTTCTAATAGAAAGGAAGTAGCTCCTACATGAAACTGCTCACGAGGTCTGTGAAGTATCTTAAGTAACTGGGTCATGATTTTTAGAAAGAGGCACTGGTTTTTAATTTTTAAATTTCTTTATTTATTTTTTGTGCTCTGAGTTCCGCAAGCTGAGTGCCATTAAGTCCCTTAATATTTGCAAGAAGGCAGACATCTCTATGACCGATCGTTTAGTGAATAAACAACACTACAGGTCAGGAAAAAACATGTATCCTTGATTTATTATTATGAGTTAAGTTATTAAATTTTATACTCGCCTTTAGAAAACGAGAAAAGGGAAATGACAGCGAGCTAACTTTTCACTTTCATATTGCATTTGTCCTCTAAGTAGGAGGCGAAGATGGTTTGGGGTTCAAAGTATTAAAAAATGCACGACATTATCATAAATTTGCAAACAAGAGGAGGCAGCAGTGCTTCTTCCAGTATGTGGTATAATAATTTGAATAATATTAATACGTAATTCATAAGCATAATCCTCTCCCGTCCCTCTCTGCTGTGTTGTCCAGGTGCATCTTCCTGATATCGAGTTTTTCGTTAACCTGGGTGACTGGCCGCTGGAGAAGAGGAAACCCACCGACAAGATTCATCCCATCTTCTCCTGGTGTGGCTCCAACAACACCAGAGATATCGTCATGCCCACCTATGACCTGACTGAGTCTGTCCTTGAGACCATGGGAAGGTATTAACATATTAAGCAATTTGGAGTTCAGCTGAAGGATTTTTAAATATGCAAAGGAGTTAGAAATATTATTAAAGGGACAGTTCATCCCGGAATCCAAATTACATATTTTCCTCTCACCTGTAGCGCTGTTTATCCATCTGGATTGTTTTTGTGTGAGTTGTCAAGTTTTGGAGATATCAGCTCCGGAGTCTGTTCTTGGTGCTCAGCCTGTGGTGCACAAAGCACCCAAAAAAAAGAAAGGAAAACCCATTTGAAGAACTCAACAGCAGTGTCTCTGTCTAGAAATCATTACTTGGTAACTCAAGATAATCCATTAACTGTTAATCAATTAATCACTGTTAAGAATTTAACCATTAAGCATTTATTAATCAATAATGTATGTTTCATGTACCGTTTCTCCAGAGCTCACAGGTTCTCACACGGTTTAGTTTGGTCTGATAATCATTGTGGCGCATTTGACATGTTTTGTTTGGAAGCGCCATTTGTTGGATAACAGGGCTGCGAATGACAATTATTTTCAGAGTCGATTGATCGGTTGATTATTTCTTCGATTCATTTATTAATAGTTTGTTTTAAAATCTCAGAAAATGATGCAAAATGTCAATTACTGTTTCCCCAAAACCTAAAATGACATAATCAAATGTCTCGTCTTAGTCACAACCCAATAAAATTCAGTTTACTGTCGGAGAGAAGTAAAGAAACCAAAAAATATTCACATTTAAGAAGCTGAAATCGGAGAACTTTACTTTTTTCTTTAAAAAAGACTCAGACTGATTAATCAATTGCCAATATAGCTACTGGAATTGTTTAATCACTTAAATTAATCAATGAATCAGTTGTTAACATGTTAAACTATTGGTTGGAAAATGCACAAAAGGTGCAACCCTACTTTCTACCAAACTACACTCGCCAACCGTGTCACTGCACTAGTTAGCTCAGTGGTGCAAACGTTACAGGTCAGCCTGAGGAGGACGCCATTAATGTGCACAAGTCTCACTTCCGTGAGTAAATGCACGCTTCCCTGTGTGTGGCAACACGGTCGACATGTGTAGTTTGGTAGATAGAAAATAATTACAACGTGAAACTGCTCACAACAAGATCTGTGGATTATATTCAGTAACCAGGTCGTGATTTCTGGTAAGAGACATTGCTGATTCATTTTTCAAAAGTTATTTTTGTTGCACTTTGAGCACCACAGGTCGAGTCCCATCTAGTTCAAAGGTATTTGAGAGAAGGCGGATATCTCCAAAACTCTGCAACTCGCAACAAAACAGTATAGATGGATTAACAGCACTACATGTACGTAAGTACTGACCCATAAAGTCAGAACAAGAGTCTACACGGTGTCTCACTTCTGTAAAACTATTCTACCAACGTGCCAATCACACCCCGGCACCTTAAAGTAATGCTCCACTGAAAATGTTGTCTTTCAGGTACCAACTATTATTACCTGTACTTGGCTCTGAAAAGTTTGTAGCTTTCGTCTTAGCAGAGGAAGCTGTGGTCAGGACATATTTTATATTATCGTCATGATTTGAAATATGCTTTACTGCTCTTCTTCTCTGAGGAGACGACAGTCAGTTTGTGTACACAGACGGCGCCATGACACTGTCACTGTGCACACTGAATAATGGAACCAAAATAAACCTGCGTCACGGTGCTCATTATTTCCTCGCTGTTGCTTCATGCATTTTTATGCGGTGCAGGACAGCCAATTGCTGGTTTCACATCCAGACTGAGCAGCTCTCCATATCATGTATACGTTGACTTTTTGCCCTGCAGAAATTCTCTCCTTGTAATGAATGACGCTGGTTCACCAGGTGTATCCAGTGTCGTCTGCATGACAGCACGACTTTTTATTTACTGCAGCAATGAAGTGATGAGGCAGTTTTTCCAGTGCAAAGTATATGCACCAGGCTGCAAATAATTCATATGTACTGAGGCAAAGGTGACAGTTTGACGTCAATCCTTTACACGGGTAAAATAATAAGACGACATTATGTACGTATGCACGACTGTGGGGTTCTAATTAAGGCGTAATGTCTGCCTTATGACTCTACATGTCATCATCTGTGTATACTGTATGAGTCCATCACTGTGACAGATGCTGAGATGAATAACATGTCGTGCATCCAATCAACAGGGTAAGTCTGGACATGATGTCAGTGCAGGCCAACACGGGGCCGCCGTGGCCAGAGAAGAACACCACTGCCTTCTGGAGGGGCCGGGACAGTCGTCAGGAACGTCTGGAGCTGGTCAAGCTCTCGAGGGCTCACCCCAGCATGATCGATGCTGCCTTCACCAACTTCTTCTTCTTCAAGCATGACGAGAGCCTGTACGGGCCGCTCGTCAAACACGTTTCTTTCTTTGACTTCTTCAAGGTGAGAGAGGCTGTTTCTGACTTTGTGAATAAATTAAATGTCTTGTGTTTTTGTGCATTAAAGGGAGAGTTTGGATTTTTTGAAGGGGGGGTTGTGAGGCTCTTATCCGGAGACATTCCCTACAGTAGATGGCGGTTGTCATGTGGACAAGGTCAGCAACAAAACATGTTTTACCCACTTCAAAAAAGAAATCTGTTTAAGTGTATGTTATACAGTATTTAGAATATTTTTACCACTTTACACTGACATCAGACAGCCTTTTACAAAGTGAAACCACCATTACATGAGCTAAATTTCACACTCTGTCTTGCTCAACCAGACTTCTTTTGTAAAAACAGTAACTTTACCTGACAGAACATGGGCATTGCTGGCGCTGACTGTATAAAGACGACATGTGAACCCCCGAAAAGTGAAGCCAAAGCATCTCGATCATCCCCTTGTGACTGGCTGCAGTAAATGTCATAAATCCTCTCTTTAATGTTAGTAAATTGGACATGGGCCAAACTAGAACATCATTGTACATATTAAAACATTTTTTTCCAAAATGCAAATGTTCATTTTTCTCATAAGTTTGGTTTTAATTAGGTATTGATGATATAAAAATGGGTTTTCATGTCATTAATGACAGCTGAGCTCTGCTTGTGATCACATCGGCCAGCTGTAGGGGCGGGAACTTGAAAGCCCCCCTCCAACGCTGGTCACTACCAAAAACACATCAATGTAGCTCCGTGACATAGGCCTTGATGGTTCTCATTTTATTCTAACTTGCATAACTAAGCACCTTTTCAGAAGCTGATTTTTTTTTTAAAAGTCTGTCATTTCTTTTCCATGTCCATCACCAGTACAAGTATCAAATAAACATCGACGGCACTGTGGCGGCGTATCGACTGCCGTACCTGTTGGCAGGAGACAGCGTCGTCCTAAAGCAGGATTCCAGCTACTATGAACATTTCTACAACGAGCTTCGGCCGTGGGAGCACTACGTCCCGATCAGGGCGGATCTCGGAGACCTGCTGGAAAAGATCCAGTGGGCTCGAGACCACGATGAAGAGGTGACGATTGTGGACATTGTACCTTAAACATGCTACGACGTGGTCTAATTCAATTCACTGGAGTCTTTGTGCTCATTTTTTTTGAGTGAATTTTCTCTTTTCTGTGTTTCCTGCTGTCTTTCAGGTGAAGAAAATTGCACTGGCGGGTCAGCAGTTTGCCCGCAATCATCTTATGGGAGACAAAATATTTTGTTACTACTACAAACTTTTCCAGGTAACATTTCTACATCTGCAGACAATCTTTGTATAAACTGATGGATTGAAAAACATACAACAGAAACTTAAATCGACAGTACGATGAGAAAACATTAGCCTGCTCTGTCATCATACAGTCACACTGGAGTCAAAATATATTCTACTGGCTCTGTTATCACCTTTTCTATGTGACTCTGGATAAAATGGTTTCACATGGTGCAGAAATGTCCTGTGATTGGATATCTGTTGTTAAGATGTGGGATTCCCCTGCCTGTCACAATCCTCTTTGTAAATTTGATGTTCGTCTTGTAGGAATACGCCAAACTGCAGGTCACAGAGCCCCAGATTCGTGAAGGCATGGAGCTCGTAGATCAGCCCAGTGACGACCTTTTCCCATGTCTCTGCAAAAGGACGAGTGTAAGGGACTCCGTTAAGTTTCTGTCACATCAGAATGATGTTGTTTCACCTCATCACTGAAGGTGGGGTGTGGATGACTAGGGGTCTGTACTAGAACTGGGTTATAAATAATAACTTGATAGTTTTAGGCTATTCCTCGATATACAATATATATCTTGATGCACACCCTAAAATAACATACTGTTAGGGCTGGGCGATATGGACAAAATCAGATCTCACAATATCATTGGTAACACCTGTGTTTGCCCTGCAATTTCAATTCAGTGTGTGGCTCCCTCTGGTGTATGTTAAGTGCCACTGCAACTAAAGTATTAAAACCCTGCACATCCACAGAGGTGTTTTCAGTTACTCTTGCTAACTGAAAGTGGGTGGAGCAGTGTTGGGGAATGTCACCAAACTCTATGCATTTATATATTTTTGTTCATCACTAAAAGTCTGTGCATTTCTGAAGGTATGTGTGTCATTGTACTTGTATTTTGGGGGCCTGGCAGCTTTAAACTTTATTAAAGTGACAAAATTACAAGTGAGGCTTATAGCTGAGTTTGTGCTGAAAAAGTAAGACACCATGTATGTGGGATAAGGACAATTTAAGGTAAACAAGGGCAAATATGAATGTATAGAAACCTGAACTCCTGTGGGTTAAATATGATTAAAGCAAACTGTACAGAGTACAAAGTGAATGAACCACTTTGCTTGCTGCTCTTATCAGATTTTACAAATTTTATCGCTCTGTTGCTGATGGCACACAGTCCATCCTATATGCTTAAACAAAAGCAGCTAATAATTAGTTTTTCTTGTGACACAACTCCTGCTGACCCTAACATAAATCTTTTTGTTTGTTTTTCAGGCAAAGGATGAACTTTGATCGACTTGTCGTCCAGTTACAGAACAATCCTTCATCTAGTGCCAAATCATTTTTCACTGTGCATTAATTGTCTGACTATGATATGAATGTCACATTCTGTCATTTTTGAATAAATATTTGTCTTTTTGTATGTTGAAAGTTATT
>JAJHUR010001335.1:2221-18840 GCA_027495735.1 Lutjanus campechanus | reverse complement strand
TGGTACTATGAGCTCTTTAAGATAACACAGTAAGGCACAGAAATGTTTGTAGTTAAGACATAAATACATTATCTATCAGATGTTTTTAAGAAGAGAATAAAAATGATCTTAAGTAGGGTTGGGGTTCATGGTTAAGTCAAGTGTGTAGTGCAAATATAGTTTAATACAACCCTACAACACTAATCTCCATCTTCATGAGGATTATAATGCTTGTTTTTGACACTGCGCATTATGGGAGATGTAGGTTGTGGTGCAGCTGAATTGCACTGTGTTATACTGACAAGTATTTCTATTATTATTATGTCCACCCAATTTCTATCACTAAGGGCAGGCTAAATAAGAGAAACACCTCTCTGTATAAGTCGGTACAATTCAACAGCACCACGAACTGCAGCCTCCAAAATGTTCATACATTTGAATAAAGGGCTCACCATGAATTGAATCTTTTTGAAGGGAGGATTTGTTGCGGGACTGTTGGATAAGTTTTAGCTAGGTGGACCAACTTTTCCCTCTTTTGGCTGCTCCCCAATTAGGGGTCACAATAGCGGACCATCTGTCAAACCAAGCCCCTCTCACCCAGCATTTCTCATCTAATTTTATGATCCACATATTTGATTTGGCATAGTCTTTTTACGCCTTCCTGCTCTTCCTGACGCAACCCTTCCCCTTTATCCGGGCTTGGGACCGACAATTTGGAGTGCACTGGCTTGTGCATCCCCACTGTCTGGGGACAAACCCTGCAACTGAGTATGTAAGGCGAGGCAAGTTTATTTCTATAGCAGGTAATGTTAAAGGTAATTCAAAACGTTTTACATAAACATACATAATAAAAATAGATAATATTTATAAAAGAAAGATTTAAAGGGAAAAAAACAAACAAACAAGCACACAAATAGTAGAATTCAATAGATTCAAAATATTTTAGATGCATAAGTATAACAATGTTGCATCTTCAAGTAACATTGGGAAAAGCAGTAGCAAACAGTAAGCAAGTTTCAAGCCTTCATTTACAGGTGCTAATGGTCGGGTCAGACCAGGTCAGGTGTTCTATGAGTTTATTCAAGATCTGCAGAGCATAGAAACTGAAAGCTGCTACATGTTTGGTTCTGACCCGGGGACAGACAGTAAGCAAACCCGTCCCAGATGATCTTAGTGCTCTGTGTGGCTCGTAACAGAGCAGCATATCAGACACATCATGTATTTTGGGCCCAAACCATTCAGTGCTTTGTAGGTCAATAATCATATTTTGTAATTGATTCTTTGATTTATAGGAAACCAGTGCAAAGCTCTATGAACTGAGGTGATGTGTTCTACTTTCTTGATTTAAGTTAGGTCTCAGGCAGCAGAGTTCTGAATAAACTGCAGTTATCTGATTTATTTATTACAGAGACTTGATTAAAATAATCAAGTCTACTAAAAATGAAGGCATGAAAAGTTGTGCTGGGGCATGAGGCCTTTGAGTCTAGCTATATTTATTTGGTGAAAGTAAGCTGATTCGGTTATTCTCTTCACATGGGTTTTGAAATTTAGATACAAGGTTCCTGACATCAAAGTCTTAAAGGGCTTCAAGATGAGCAATGACATTTGATTGTTCTTTTTTGGGACCAAAAACAAGTGTTCCCATTGTATCCTCATTTAATTGGTGACACATCCAATCACTGATATGCAATGATATGTCATAATTATGGTATGATATTTTATTGTATATTCCACATGTTTGTTCAGATTTGTAGGGACAACTGACACGAAATAGTCTCTATCCTGCAGATAAGATTTAAACTAGTTAAGGGCTGTCCCAGCTTTCCCATTATCTGTATTTCAATAGTTATTGTTTAGAGCAGTCAGACAATTTGGCTTCTTTAACATTCCCACCAGAGCTCCATAAGTGAGGTGAGCATTGTACCTAAAGCCATTGGTGGAATGGAACAAAGTACATTTACTCAAGTTTTGTACTTAAGTACAAATCTGAGATACTTAAGATAATCATTGTACTTTTTAATCATCTTTCAGAAGTTTTTCGTATCCTTTCTGTCCAGTAAAACCATGCATCTCCAAACTTACTGAAGTTGAGTTTTTCTGGTAAACTTTTCCTTTGAGAAAGTTACTCTTCTTCTTAAGCAAAATTTTAAAAAATTTAAATCTTTAAAACTTGTCTTGCATTAGTTGGAAAATCCATTGTCACAAAGCTAAAAACAGGGTTGTTTTTCTGACACCAGGAAAACTTGACGTTTTTGAGATGTGTAGTTCCCACAGCACAGTGATGTTACAGATGTGTGATGATCTTATAGTATGTGATGTGCTGCTGTAGTTTAAACAATCGAAAAGTATATAAAGTAGTTGAAATGAGCTCAATCTTAAACATCTTTAGCTGTAAAATGCAATATACACATTAATGCACTAGTAAGATTGATCCAGAAACATCCGATATAATCATAACTCACTAACACAACAAAGAACTGTCCACTGCACAACAAGTAATATTACTTTTCACACTGCTTGTAATACAGTACTTACATTCTTTTATGTGAGTAAGATTAGGACATTTACCTGTAGTGGAGTATTTTTACAGTGTGGTATTAGTACTTTTACTTAAATACAGGATGTGAATGCTTCTTCCACCAATGCCTGAAGCAGCAATGTGTTCTTTTCACTTGTATATTTTATGTTGCCTAGCTCCAGGTGCTCAAATGTGTTCAACTGAATGACAACCACACTGTTGATCCATGCTAAACTCATCTGAAGCGAACTGCACTGACCTATACACAGGATTATGTAACATAGCAGCTGTGATAAACACAACTTTTGGGAGAAAGGTCATAACAAACTTGCTTATGCAAGGTCTCACTGTGGGCAGAAACAGAGACTGAGAAGTGGGCCTTTAAGGCCACTGCAGCTAATTGCCAGTTATCTGAGGATACAACACCAGAACAATGGCTTATTTTAAAGTAGAGCCTGCATAACAAATTACAGGATCGTCATGCTCTCCAACTCTATTCAAACTGTATATCATTTTAAGGTTCCAAGGGAATCATGCAAACTGTTTTCAGTATGTTTCCGTCTTGTTAGTTACTCTTTCATCAATTTGTTCGATCCATTTGAATTTAGCCTCTTGCCATCCTGATGTGTCAGCCTGTGTGTACTGTATTCAAACATTTCCGACAGCAATAATTTTAGTTGCATTTATTTCAGAGCGTAGGTGATGCTTTCAGGGGAAATGCCAAAAACTACTACAATGATTTCTCAGCTGAACATATTTAATACCAAATGACTCTCTCTCCTCTCATTCACACATACACACACACACACACACACACACACACACACACACACACACACACACACAAACACACACACACACAGAGCATCTCAAAGTGGGGATAAAGATTAGTTCTGGTTAAAGAGGATGAGCGCTAACAGAAGCCTTGGCGAGACGAACATCCTAGACCGCAGTACTACACAAACCTTTTCGTTGGAGTTTTTCCACGAAAGTAGTGTATTACATCTGTCCGCAGCGGGAAACTTTATCCCTGAGATTAGTGTAAAGCAACCTAGACCCCTGTCAGGTCCTATTAGGCTCTTAGTGGGGAGGTTCGCGGCATTACCCAGAAGGTATCATGTCAAAAATACATGATGGCATCAACATATTTTCACTGTTGGAATGGGCCTTTTTTTTTTTGGTGCCATCACCTTAGTTACAGACCCACAAGGACCTTTTAACATGAGGAAATTTATGCTGTCACCAGTTTATACTGTCAGAAAATCATTTGATCCGCTGTCATTTTAAATGACTCAAGCCAACTTTTTGATGATCACTTCCAGGGGATGAATTTGCTCTTTTGCAGGTCTATAAATCAAATCTGTTAGCAAATAATTGGTCAGGATAGACTGGAATGACTGTGATCTCCTCCAAAACTTATGTTTATATATTCCTAAATTGCCACGGCAAGCAGGTTTTTTACAGAAATGTGGTGTTGCCCAGCTTACCATTTTTGATTAACTTAGGATGGAGGAGGATATTTTTTAAATGAACATTGATGCAAAGACTCAAAGTGTTCAGCTTGTAGCAACTTTAGTCCAACTAGAAGAGAGCACTCAGTAGAGTGCAGATCTCCGCCGGTCAGTACAGTCATAAATGTGCACAATAAATTTCAGATGGTCAAAAAACATGCGAGATTAGTGGCAGACAAGTTCCAACCCTGTTGGTAACTCACTGTCACACACATGCGATCCATTGCATTGTGCCTGGTGGAGATAAATGACAAGTTTATGGTTTTGGCTAGGTAACTCAGCGCAAGGTGGGAAAGGTCATGGCTAATGTTAAAATAGCTCACCACGTCTTACCTGTTAGGCAATGTCAGTACACATCAGATGTAGTGAGCTAGCATTTCGCTAAAATTAGCTAACTTAATATGTGACTATATGTTGCTTTTAAAGGTCCCACAACAATGTCTTTGACCATCTCCAAAATTTGTTTTTCTTTTCATCATAGATGAGCTTAGCACATAGCAGATAAGTATAGGAAAGGAGAAAGTTTCGCAGGGTACCAAGCTTGCTCAACTGTTATTGGAGCACATAGCAAAAAGGGGCAGGGCTTAGATAGGATTAGTTGGGAAAGTCTGTCTGACTCAACTTGCATTTATTCCAGTTTGAAAAATATAAGGTACAAAAGCGGAAGAACAGTTCCATTACATTATGATTTAGTGTTTCTTACCACTTGTTTTATTTTCAATATCCACCCTTATCCAGCTTCAAATACATAGAGTCCCAAGATGAGCAATTCAGCTGGTAATGATAATATTTCACAATGAATGAGAAGTTGCATCACAGTACATGAGGAGAACTAATTCCCATCCATCATTTCATATTAATGCACAGTTGGCAACAACTTGAGAGCAATTCTTATCTAAGTTTATACCATATTTGTCCCCAAAATGTTTGTATTTATCTTGCCATCCATTTTTCATATTCACTTATTCTGTTCTGAGGTCTTTGGACTGAGCACACTAAACTGTTATATAAAACTGATGCTGTTCTTTTTCTCACCCTGAAACATGCGTTATATCTCATGTACTTGTGATTTGTGATCTTGCCAATTAGCCTTTTCTTAATTGAAGAAAAAGCACACACACAGTCAAGTGTGCCTCATTAGAAGTAGTCATGCAATGATACCAACTCCCCTGTGGTGTTTCTTTCTTAGGTCCAGTGGAGCATGTCCAGCTTCTTGCTCCCTTCGTGGTCATAAGGAACAAGGAGGTGAACATCACAGCAGTGGTCTTACCCAGCCACTCACGCACTGTCACTTACTTCTGGTGGCTAGGCAACAGTACTGAGGTAAGGCTCATTAATGTGCATTTCAGTATTGCATGCCGCTGTATGTTCATCTGTGTAATTTCTATCTAATTTTAAGAATATACACCATGAGGTACACATAGGGTGTACAGTGTGAGCTTCCACTATCTTGACTTCATAAGGGTGGTGTCTATGGTTGGTTTCAGTTTGCTTCAATCAGTCATGTGACTTAAAGATCAATACACACTTTGAACCTAATTTTTCAAATTTTTCATCAAGACTAAAGTTCTTTCAAACAGCGAGGAGTTGCAGCCCCCAGCTTTCTGCTATCCAATTAGTCTGAGCTCATCACACAGCTAAATAGAGCAGGTTGTAACTTAAAATAGAGGAAATGGTTAGCAGCATGACATGATCAATATGGCAGCTTGTATCATAAATGTTGTTTATTGTCACATACCGAATAATCTGACTTTGAAGCTGATGTTGCTCCCACACCGCCTCTCTTTATTGATCTGTCTGTTCCCTGCTGGTGAAGAGGTGTATAATTCAGGGAACTAGATACCTGTAAAATCAGCTCCTGTATCATTTCCTTCACTGTAGTTTATGACAGCAAGTTGGAAAAGCTGAAATATCATAAACTCTGAATGCAGCCATACACATTCATAGGCAAGAAGAGGGAGGGCGGCTCGAGTCTACAGCCAGCTAGCAGTTCTGTGATGCTGTATTTAGACACGGCTAACATGCTGATCATGTCCACCACCTCAGTTTAGCATGTTAGCATGCTAACATTTACTAAATATCAGTAAAAACAAAGTAGGCCTACTTGCTGAGGCTGATGGGAGTGTCATTAGATGATGGTGTTAAATGGGAGTGTGGTCAGGGCATTCTTGCAAAAGAGAGCTGTTGTTGGTACCAGATATGTTTGGTCTGCATTTGGGGCCCTGGTGTCCTGCATGTACAGATGACAGATACACTGTTATTCATTGTAGGCTGGAAAGCATATGGCAGCCATGTGTAAACAAACAGAACTTGTGGCACAAGCATAGGTGATTGAAGTGCTGTAATGTTAATTTGAAATCTGATCCTGACTTTGACAGTATTCTTTTACAGTTAGCTCATTAACATTAGCAAATGTTGCTATGCTAAGACCATAGAGAACTCTGGATCAAATATTATGTTGATAAAACTTTAATTTTGTAAACAACATGTAAAGAAAAGGAAAAAATGACCCTGATAATATATCCTCTTGTTCTTAACATGGTCACAACAATAGCTCCTTTCCAAATTATAACCAGTCATAATGTGTATGTCATTTGTAAATTCACTCGAGCACATCTCAGGTTGAGATATCAGTCTGGACCAAAATCATGGACTGACAATACCACCCCTAAAATTATCCTGCTAGCATGGCTAAAAGGTAGTAATTTCAATCTTAGGAGGAGCTATATGCAGGAACTATATGTAAGAATTGTCCACCTGTCGAACTTTCTTTCTTTCTTTCTTTCTTTCTTTCTTTCAACAAATAGCTACCTTAGCAACATATTAACACTGTCAATGCTGTTATACAGATAGTTACCGTTACAAGCTATCACCAAGCAATGTTAGCATTAAGAGCTGTTTACTTACCAGTCTAGAAGAAACGTTGCAACATACTGTATAGCTCAGCTCCTTTGACTAAACTTCAAATTGCTCTCAAGCAAATCATAGTTTTTGATCATCTATGAGTCACACCACAGTTGGATGAAGAAACCAGACTCAACTTTGGACAACATCCTGATGAAGGCCAAAAATGATGACCTTGTGAAGAGCGGTGCGATGTGATTGAGAATTGAGACAGTGTGTGTACCTGTACCTTTTGTGCTTACAGCCAGTTATAACACTGGATGGGAGTATCTCTTACACCTTCTCCACCGAGGGAATGCACACCATCACAGTCCAAGTGGCTGCAGCCAACACCATACTGCAGGATACCAAGACTATAGCCGTCAAAGGTCAGTTTCCTAATAGTGCCCTGGAACCCGTATTAAAGTCTGTATGACTGGCATCTTTTTAACTGTTTAATATGAAATATGTAAAAAATGCAGTTTTATGGAGAGCAGTTTTAGAATACATCATTTTAGTCAGCTGTCATATTGTCTGACTGTGTGTGTGTAAATTGTTTCTGAAATAAAACTGCTCCTACTTGAGTAAAATGTATCACATTACTGTTAGAACCTCTAAAGAATACATCTTCATTTGAAATGAAGTGATCCGACTGCAAGTATCTGTAAAATGCAATGATTTATTACTAGTGGATGGGTTGGCGTGAAGCTGTGACATTTTCTAATTATCTAGAAGTGCATCTGGTACATTTAGCCAAAGGGAAGTGCAGGGGATATGAGAAACCCTCCTCTTTTCATCAAGTGTTAACTACCTGAAACTCAACTTGAGCAAAATGACAGTTGGCACTGCTCCCTGAGAATAATGCCCCCGGATCTGAGTGAATTAATGGCTGATTCTCCCCTGACTCTCCTCAACAGAATTCTTCAAATCTCTACTTTTATCTTTCTCCCCTAATCTGGACGAGTTCAACCCCGACATACCCGAGTGGAGACAGGATGTGGGGAGAGTAATTAAGAAGGCTCTGCTCCAAGTGAGTGATTTTCATTTTCTTTGTCCTTACTACTCTCTTCTTTCCTTCCATCCCTCTGTCTGTCTTTAGCTTCTTTCCTTCCAGTCGTTTTATCTCCTACTTCTCATGCTATTTCTCAATTATTTCCTATACCCCTATTACCTTTGCTGCCCAATACTCTGGGTTCATTGATGCAGCAAGAGAACACCCTCGGGCCTCCCTGTGATTCATCGTCAGACAGGTGTGAGGACGCCTATGCTTTCCTTCTCTCCAAAGATGGCTTCATGAGCACTGATTCCTTAAATTTAAGGGGCCTTGTTAGGGACCTACTAGTGATGATGCCCGTCACTGTGTCTAATGTGTGTGTCTGCATGTGTGTTAGCATACTCTAATGTAGGAGGAGTGCAAGTACTCTCAGTGCGCGTGGGAAGCTCACCCATCATTGTTAAGTGCTACTCATCTCCCCATTCACAGCTCATGAATAGCGGACTGCATTTGGTTGTGCTGTGCTCTTGGCCAACTTACTAACATATTGAGTGTTAGAGGTGCTGGTGGGCGCTTGTGGAGGAATATTTAAATGAGTGACCTGGACAACCCAGGCCCAGGCCCATGTTTTTGAGCCGATTGATCTCCCTTTTCCTGGACTGTGATGTCATCTAAAAATTGTAAAATAATTTGCTAACACTTTATTCATAGGAATCTGCATAAGAAATTGTCATAACCATGTCATGACACCTGTCATGATCATGAAAGTCTTTATGAATGGTAAGACTATTGTCATTAAGTGTCATTCGGTCAATTATGCAATTTTCAATGCAAAGATTGTCTATTCAGAATCTTAATTAACCCTAATTCAGCATCTTCTGAATGCAGTATGTTTTTAAAAAAATCTAAATGAATAATATTCTGAATTAAACGCTTTTTTTCTCTCAAGCTGATGATGGACATAGCTAAGGATTGAACAATCTTCCTTCCTTCTCATCTCTGTAGAGAAATACACATGCACAGTACCAATCACCCCTTCCCCCTGCAATGTGAGCATCATCAGCATCTAGCTGAGTCTGCCTGAACTGCACAGCCTCTAAGTCCCTGTCGGGATGGTAGGGATGGTAGGCAGTTTGACAGGGAATATAGTACCAAGTTGGTTTTCTTGCTGGTGTTGGCTCCCGGCACTTCAGGGCTGAGTCAGCTAATTAGGCAGGTAAACTAGATAAATCACCTTGATACTGTCATCTTTATGACAAGTCCAAATGGTATCAGTTTTGTTGAAGTCCAAGAAATTAGTCATGATGCTGTTAAAGAAGTATTTGATAGTGTAATCAAACTTAATAACATCTTCATGACAAGTCCAAAATGTACCACAGGCCAAGGAAAATATTCATGACACACTTCTCATGACGGCCAGTGTCAAAACCAACCCCATATGACAGTTTAATGTAATGTTAAAACAGTGTGTCAAATGTCAACGTCATGACACATAGACAGATGTCATGACATGTTATGATAGTGTAATGACAGTCTTATGCACAGCCCTTCAAATAGTGTTACCAAATAATTTTCTGAGAAAAATATTAAATTTTTTTCCTCACGATATTGTTTAAGAACAGAAGTAATCGGTTTATGCCAAATTATTTAGACTGAATCCATATGGGCTCAGCAACCATGTAGACACACTGGTTTTGTTTATGTTTGAACTCACTCAACTGGGAGTGTAAATTTTACTCTTTAATTAATCACCAGGCTTACTGATGCATTCTCAAGCTATTAAAGGCTTGTTGTACCTCACTAATCACACAGATTGGCATGAAAACGAGCATGTTCTGAGTGTTAGGACAGTCACGGTTAAGCTCTTTCAGTATGTGAAGGAAATTTTGTGCATATGGCTAAAATTTATATTCTAATTAGGCCTCCTATTGTACAGTTGCAATCACTGACTTGGGCTATATACACTGGTGCCAGGAGTTTTTGGTAATCTGCCACCTGTTTTATCTGTACAAGCGTTTTTATTCTTGTTTGACAATATGTCACCATTTGTCTCAGGGCTGCATTGTTCACTTTGTTACATAGGACAGAAAAATGTTTCCTGTTGATTAGCTACTTTAAGTTTGTCATCTCTAAAAAGCATACTATTCAATCTTCTCTGCTTAAATTGTAAAGTTAATTTGCTCAAGACTTGATAGTTGGCTCGTTATGTCCCACTTTCACAGCAGGCTGCAAACAAGAGAGCCCTAGACTTTCTTTGGGCCTGAAGGCTCCTTGTTCACTGTGTGGGAGTTCATTGGTGCAGTAATGCATGCAGTAGTACCAAAAATTTGCAATCCATTAAATCACCACAAAACTCTCTATAAATGATATAATATTTAACCCATATAATATTTAACCTATCCAAAATGGTCCTCCCACAGGTGGCCCTGAACTGGCCATGGGAGGTTGTTGTTTACATAATCCTGTTCAAACTCATCTAAAATAATAATAAAAATAACTAATGCTTCTGTCTTTTGTATCATCACTTTGTATGCTCATGTCGATCATATCATTATTTTACCTTAAGTGCAGTGCAAAACATGGTGCTCTTCTGCGGTGAAGTGGTGCCACAGGTACACAGAAGCAGGTGGATATTTCATATGAGAGAGTGATTGAGAGGAATAGGATTGAGTTGGTAGTTTTGAGCATTTGTTAGTTATATTATATTCATGTATCTACAATATTGCTTTGGATCAATGTTTTGTGTGTTATTTGTACAAATTTGATGCAAAAAACTATTTACTATTTAAAAGGATACTCTACTTTACATGATAATCCACTCAGTATGTACTCACCCCTCTTCAGTTCTTCAGTTCACAAAACAATCCTGGAGTTTTAGGAGAAACAGGGTAGCAGCCTCATCCAGTACAATGGCAGTGAATGGTGACCACGGATAAAATGTTTAAAAAAGCACACAAAACAAACACAAAATGTCTCCATCCTGCTTGTGTGGTGTAATCCAAGTGTCCGTGAGCCGCGACATTAAAAATTAACCGCAAAAGATGCCATTTACGCCATGTTTTTAGCAGAAATGTCAACTGTAGCATGTAGCCGGTAGGATGTAAACATGGCGTCGATCTCGCGAGACTTCCGCACCTGCATCCATTAAGATATATATGAAGTCTCACTGAGTGGGTTATCATGTAAAGTGGAGTATCCTTTTAAAATATATATTTTTGTTTTTTTTAATATATTGATATTTTCAATAATTTTATGGTTTATTGACTCACACAGCCTTTTAGCTTGCGTAAGATCACAGAGAAGTAAATAGGAATAAGGTTTTTATTATTCCCATTCATATTTTCCTTACAATGTGGTGAAAAATGGTACGTGGTGCAATTAGAAGACAGATTAACTTTGTTTCAAGACCATTTAAAAAAGACACATTAATATCCATATATGCATTGAAAGAGTTATTGGTTGCTATATTCTTTCCTCCTGCCCTTACTGGCCATAATGATATTCCTAACACGATTTCAGCGTAAGTGATGGGGGACAAAATCTGGAGTCCTTGTTCCATGCAAAAGTGCATTTTAAAGTTTATCTAATACGAGGCTTCAGTAGTCTGAGTTACTTAAATCAAGCAAATATCTTCCAATGTCACAGTCTTTTAAACAAAAATCCCCCCCTCTGTGATCCCCAAGACAGCCTTTCCTTGCTGAGCTGCAGTGGAACCACAGTGACACAAAGAGCTTCAGATAAACTTTGGAATGTATTTTTACACAGAATGAAGATTGTGGATTTAGTCCCCAATCACTTACATGGCAATTGATTCATTGATCTCCTTAGGGGTAGTAAGACAAGGATGAATGAATACAGCAAGCAAAACCTGTCATGCATATGTGCATTTGACTATTGTTTTAAGACAGACTTAAACATTTGTGAACCTATCCTTTAAAGGAGCTATATGTCAGAACTGGCCACTTGTATTCATACTCCAAATAAACAGGGAGCAGCCCATCACCAGAAAGTTCAGTTAAAGTAACTGCTAAATGCTGCTATATGTAGCTGTCTTTATCTAATTAGGTCAGTTCATGAAGCAAGCAGTCCTACTAACTGACTGTCCTGACTGGGAGCTCGGAGCACATAGGAGGCTTTAATGTTCGCACCGCTGACACGAGCTTTGGACTGTCAGGAGAAGGAAATTTTCAGACCCAGGTCAGTGGGTACAGGGAGTACTGGCAGGGAACAGTGCTGGCATGGGCAGCAGAACCTGAGCTGGGTGAGCAGGCAAAGGAACCTGGGCTGAGTCGTCTTCCAGTGAACATGACCTGACCGGGACTGAATACAGCCTCCTAGACTGATGGAGGCCAGTTTGACATCAGGGGATACAGTAATGAGGTGATTTACCGCAACACCGACCAGGACTCTGACACTGGGGGCGACAAAGACACGGCGGGTGGGGACAGAAGCCGTGATGCATATGGATGCATAGGGGTGGGAATGCCACGGCGCAGCTCAAAGCAAGTAGATCTCTGCCATAAGAGGGTGGTTGGGCATCAGTCAGCGTGACAGCCAGCAGCCTGAGCAGGGGTTATGGTGGGTCATCTGCAGGGTTCCAGGATCCAAACCCAGCAAGAAAACCTCCTGAGTGTTGTTGGACTGAGAGCAAACTGAACGCTGCAGTGACTCATTACCACCATTTGAGGTACAAGGTGGTATTACGAGACAAGATGGGCAGGGGCTAGCTGGTTAAAATGTTAACTTCAGTAGATAGTCTCTGTAAGACACTACATAGACATCATTATCATAACATCCAAACTATTATTTCTTCACATTCTGTTGATAATTTCAGTTAATTTTTGAATGATTTAATCTAAAATTCTTAGCTTCTTAATGCTTAATCTTTAAGATACCTATCTTCTAATCAAATACTCAAAGCAAATGATTAGTTACTGATTAATACATCCTGGACATAATGAACAGAGAAAGGAAGTAATGAGGTTAGGGTTGAGTTAAGGTTTGGCTTCAGGACCCCACAGCTGGTTGATCTGGCCCTGGCTAAAAATATGAATAAGCCTTCTAGTATTAGCACATAGCACACTGCAGTAACAGCTTTTAAATAATGCATCTAAAAACTGCATATTGTGAGTCATGTGTTCAGTTCTTCCTCTAAAATAATGCTGTCTTGTTCAACTACTTTTCTCCATTACATCACCACCTACACCCAACTGCACTGGGTTCACGACACAGACTTATATCTTTTCTCATGTCGCCTTAGCTTACCTAGCGAGGAGGAGTCCTAATGTACAAGTGTCAAAAGTAGAATGAGTGAATTGATTCAAAATGATAGAAAACCAGAATCCTGATTCTGACCTAAATCGGTTTTGATCTCCGACACCTTGCTTGCCCGTTAATTGATAGAGACAACTGCTATTTTAGAGGAAGAACCCCAGTGTACTTAAATTGATTCATTCAGGTTGTCTATGCAAGGCTATACAGAGTTTTAGTGCCACAATCTGCACTGAATCATAAAACTGGGATTACAATACATAAGCATCCTTATAGGCAGTCTCTCTTGAAGTGAAGTATTAAAATGGAACAGAGGGTGAAAATGGTGGCAGTTCCAATATGTGTGTTTTTTTATTACATTACACTTGTGGATAGTGGCTGATGTGTCACTTTTGTTTGTATTCATCTTTTCACATTATCCTGTTAGAGTGACATCAGCTCTTACCCATATGATAGGGCCATAGATCTGTTTATGAGTCTGGAGCTGACACAAAGTTCATCTCCAGACAAACACATTGTCCAAATGGTGACAGGAAGGGTTATTTTTCCTCTATTTTGTTATGGTTGAGAACTCTTGCTTGAGACAGAGGGCAGTCCAGAACTGATGGCTTTTCAACATAGTAAACAACTCCCGAAACAATAAAACAGGAGATGAGAGAGGGGAACAACTTGCAATTAAAGTCAAGGTCCATTTCACTGAGGTGCCGTGCCGTGTGGCCCTGTTGCAGAATCCTTCAAGTCATGACTTTGCACTCTTCGCCTAGGCTCATTTCTGTGCCACTGCCTCCTCTAGTCCTGAATGCGCATTCAGTAATGGAGGTTATTTCATTCCACTCTGTCTATCTTCCACCACCTCCCTCTCACATTCCCTTAACGTTCAAACTCATACAGTTTACAATGTTCATACTCCCCCATAGCTTTCCTTGAAGGTTAATGCAAGCTATCAAGCTATCATCTCCTTATTGCTTCCCCAAAGGCACTGAAGTACTTTCTCATCCAACTCATGCATGGTAAATCATGCACAGTAATGTGATATTTTCATCTTTTCACTCTGATTCAATTCAACAATTATAGCGTTGATAGTTAACTTACTCTCAAATGACTGGAATGCATATTGGGTTTTAAGATTCCCCGCAAAAGAACTGAAACATAATCTGGACTTTAATTAAAATCAGAATTAATTTTATGAACACATAGGCTGGAGTTAGCATTAGCATTGGTTGGGTAAAGATGAGAGTAGGATAATGTATAGCTTGGAGGGGGGAGCAACACATTGACTTAAATTTTGTAACATTTTTGTAGCAACACTCTCATCATGGCTCAAAGAATGAGAATGTCAGTCAGCTGGTCCACCATTTTAGCCCAGGCTGAAATATCTCAACAGTTATTGCAGCCATCAAATGTCTCATGTTGGTAATCCCTTGTGGCCCTCAAGTTTTGTCCCCGTATTGCGAGCCTTTTACAACATGTTATAGTTCCACAAACATCCCAATTCCTTCACACCTTTTAGTTAAAGATTCTGCAAAATGGTGAACAGTACTCATTGCTGGCTAGCTACTGATACGTATGTCAGTGCTACTGAAACATGGGTTCACAAATTCTACTCAAACTGCTAACAGAATCCCGACAGAAGAACCAGGAACACAAAAGGTGGACTGTGAAAACAAACAGAGTTTAAGTGGCTAGAATCTGACACATCTAAGGACATAACGTACTGCTGTGTGTGCTGCCAGCTTCCTCAACTAGCCGAGACATCCAGCTTGTTTTTCATTTGAGGCAATGGCTTTAGGAAACACCACATCACAATAAATTGGAAAGGTGGATGTCAGACTTACAGTAAAGTATCACAGTAAAGTGTCACAGTTAGTGAAAGCTGTGTTTAGTTGTATTAAACTGCCTTTTCTGTATTGTTTTTACTTTACAAGGGTTTGATGGCCTGTGGGCCCACTGTTTAATGAATTGTTATGAATTTTTGGTACATACATTCATGGTCTCCAGACGATTAATCCTACTTTTCCTTTCATGCCAACACAAGGTTGATAATGTTGGTTTTTGAGTGAAATATCTCAACAACTTCTGATGGATTGCTGTGAAATTTGCAACAGATATTCAAGGCTCCAGTGTATGAATCTGACTGACTTGTTCCTACTGTATCTCCCATCAACAGCAAGTTAAAGTTGAAGGAAACAGAATATGTTAACATGCAACATGTAACAAGATGCAACATAAATTAACTGGTCAGGTCAGTGTAATCCAACATGCATATTTAAAATAGCTCACTTGACCACAAAGTGAGAATGACAGTGGCTAATAACGTAACTGCCTTGAGACCATGCTGCATGATCAGCTCAAACTTTTCATTAGTCCAACATGTTGGTTTCTTCACAAAACTAATGACATTCCCATTATCCTCACCTGTACTTTGTGTACAGTGCTAATTTGCAAATGTCAGCATGATAACATGCTAAATTAAGATGGTAAACATTATCCATGGTAAACATTATAGTTTCTAAAGAGCAACATATCAAAACTGCTATTGTGAGCAGGTTTGCATGATCACGCTGGCATTTAGCTGTACAACATTGCCAGCTTCAGGACAGCCTCACAGAGCTGCTAGTACAGCTGTATGTTTTGACCGTAAATTGTGGATGAACACTGGATTATTCAGATAAAGTGGTGCCTTAATATCATGGAATTGCCAAAAAATGAGATGTCACTGAGTTTATCAGTATTAAATTTAGACTGAAACCTATAAAAGCAAAAGTAAGTTGTTCGAGAAAAAATACTGTATATACTGTATCTATAGCAGTGTAATACCTTTCAGTTTGTGTGTGGTTTCATTTCTGTGCTTCTAGAGCTTATCTTCTTCAAATAGTATTTCTTCAAATAAGCTTGCAAAATATTGCACTGTGGAATCTTTGTATCAAACCAAATTGAGCCAGGCTTCCCTGCAGGTAACCTCGTCTTCGTGTTTGAGTGTCTCACCTCTCTGTCTGCTTGCCATCTCAATCTGCTTTTTGTATCCAGCAGTACATTTGCAGAGCATCAAAAGGGAGCTCTCCAAAGCAGCCAGCCAGCTTTTTAAACTAATGACTGATTGCAATGAGAACAAACATGGTCAAAGTGTATTGATTTTTTTTTCAGGGGCTATTGCCTCTTCTGTCATCCTATTCACTTTATCTCCCCCTCGACCGCCCTTTCTCTCATTGCAAGTCATGCCCACGGTTATCATTTGTCCACTACTTTGGTACTCAAATAGTGATTTCTGTGCTTGATAATTGATGCTTCGGCTATACCCACTCCATTGTCCGCCCAGGCCACTGAGAAAACATAAAAACATCACAGGCTCTAAAATGAAGAGTGATCACCAGCCAGGCCCTGCCTCACTTGCTTGTATAAACTGGTTAAAAGCTAAAGCTTAAAAAAAAGTCCTTTCTGGAAACAAAACCAGAAACATTTGCTT
>JAJHUR010001331.1:12404-29794 GCA_027495735.1 Lutjanus campechanus | reverse complement strand
GTTTTTGATGGTGTTGTATACACTATTTAATAATGTAATCACGATAAGAATGTCTCATATGAAGAATTCATTTGGTATATATGCCTCTTTGTCTTTGGCCCTGAGATGTCACTGTCTCATTTTCTTTCTCCTGACCTTATCTCACTGTCTGTTTGTCTGTGCCTCTATCTCTCTTTTTCAGTCACCATTCTCCACATGTTCCTTTAACCTTCTCTGTTTTGTCTTCTCTGCAGGCCAACCTGCTGTCCTCCCATCGCAGTCTGGTTCACCGGGTAGAAACGATCGCCCTGGGAGACCAGCCATGTGACCGTGGAGAAAATGTCACACTCTTCCTCTTCAATGACTGTCTTGAGGTGAGAATGAACACCAGTAAATGTTCGACCATCTTACACAAAACACATTCACACTTAATTTTGAGGGTTTACCAATAGATCTTTAACCCTTACTTTAGGATTTGTCACACAACATTTCTTTCTTTCTGTAACCATTTACTCATAAGTAAAATATATTTTTTTAAATAGTCACATAAAAAAAGTCACTTTATCACACTATCTATTAATTCTGGTCCCACTTTATCATGTTCATGACACTTTATTTGCATTTTTTCTGACAAAATTAAGTAATTTTGTCCTTCAGACCCCACAAAAATCAATGAAAACTCTACCCTGGAACATTTTGTGTTCAAACTTAGAGGCAATGCCACATTCACCCCAGTAGGGCTGCAATTATTAATCAATTTTTAAATTAATTGTCAACTATTTTGAAACTTTGGGTTGTGAGTAAAACAAGATATTTGAGGACGTCATCTTAAGCCTTAGGAAACAGTGAGGAACATTTTTCACCATTTTCTGACATTTTAAAATAACGTTCCTAAGCGTACTGGTAGCCAACTACTTGTCAGCTAGTTAAGTTAGTACTCTAAGTTTACACCCTCCCTGCTATCATTCATTTCCAGTCCTGTCACCCTTCAGTGTCTCTGCTGTGTACTCATGAGAAGGGTTGAGTGTCAATACTCTCTACCTTTTAAGGTATCGACTGAAGTAACCAAGTACCAAAAAGTATTGAAACTTCTCCAGTCAGACAGTACCTCTATTCACTGCTTTTGGTATCTTAATCTTTAAAAAAAAGCTATCTGTTTGATTGTAGCCAATCACAGCAAGCACTGAATTTAATGCAACTTGTGATTGGCCCACACTGCAGCTAGGATCTACATATAGTCTGTGATGGTGAAGTCGAACAAAGTCGATTTGATGGAGTTGGCAGCTCAGTGTGCCAAGATGCCACCAAAACATCGGCAAGTATGGAAACAGAAAAAAAAAAAGTTATCAAATGAAGTACTCTGTTGGTATTGGCAACACTTTACGGGTACTGGTATTGGTACTGGCATCCTAATTTTTAAACGAAACGCAGCCCAACTTTTCAGGCCCAATGCTAGCATTTCCAGCGGTTCTGAACCACAGCTGTGACATGGCCTCTGCAGCTGGAGCATTTCAATTCAGTTCATGTGATTCCATCAGAAGCACCGCAGTGTGTTTCACAAGTGTCTCAGAAGTGTCTCCACTGTGCTCCACTTCAAATATACCATAAGACTATTTTTGATGGAAGCTACGTCAAGCTGCACAGAGCAGACGGAGCTGGATAGGAAGACGGCGGTAGTAATGGTCTTAAGTATCTGGTCAATTTTTCAAAAAAAAAAAACAACCCGAAAACACCCTGTGCAGACTCCTAACATAAAACCCAACAAAGGAGACCTACTTACCCCATGGTGGAGGGAAAATCAAGAAAAAATGGATGTAATCATCAAAATTGGGGCAAAAATCATTGGGGGTAAAATGTTGTGCTCCTGGAGGACAGAACAAAACAGACACCATAGAGTTGTTCCTGGTAGAATCAAGGTAGTGACTGCTTTCAATTCACAAACAAACTAGAACTTAAGCACCTCAGAGAACTTTTTCCCCCTTTTATAAATGAGTTAATGTACAATGGGGCTGCTGGTGGAGCGGGTCGTCTCCCAATCGGAAGGTTGGTGGTTCGATTCCCGGCTCCTCTGGTCTACATGTCGAAGTGTCCTTGGGCAAGACACTGAACCCCACATTGCCCCCCGATGGCTGCGCCACCGGTGTGTGAATGTGTATGAATGCTTTCTGATGCACAGGTTGGGTCTTTGTAGAAGAAGCCAACACCTGTGTCATTAGTGTGTGAATGGGGTGAATGTGACTTGTAGTTGTAAAAGCGCTTTGAGTAGTCTATGACTAGAAAAGCGCTATATAAATATAAATACAGTCCATTTACCATTTACAATCCTGAGAACAAAATGCCAGGTGGAAGCTGAGAAAGTAGAAAGAAGCTTGGGGAACTGTTGTGACTGGTCAATGCTAGCATGTTAGCAGTTACCTCACAGTTTTACAGTAGGTCACCAACTAGCCCTGCAGGTAGTCACTCCATCACAAACCTTGTAGAATCATGAAAAATGTGCAAATAAATGTTACCAGTTTCTGGTGTGACTGGGCCTTGAAACATTGCAGCTCAGCAGCTGTGCAACATGTCAGCTATGAAGCCTGCTATAGTTTAGAAGTGTTCTTTTTTCACTCTACCAATCACCATTTGTCATAATTTACTCTCCTTTGTGCCATTTTATATTTGCTTACAACAAGTTCTCGTTAAGATTTTTGAAAGCATCCCCACTCAGTGTGTTTACTGTTGGAGTCTGTCAGACAACAAAGTTATTACAGCACGTCTCAATTGGAGCCAGGATTATTTTAATGTGTCTTACTTGACTGTCTGCTTCAACAGTATTTTCTAAAGCGATTCACTGAGTGCTCCTCCTGCACGCAGCCTGTCAACAACTGTGTCAGCAGAAAGATGCTTGATCAAGCAACAGCTTGGTTTCTAAATATTTTAAAGGCCAACATTCATTAATTCCTCATGTTCATGTGTTGGTCTTCTTTTAGATTAATAGTTAAAATCAAGATGATGTCCTCAAATCTATTGTTTTGTCCACAAACCAAAGATATTCAGTTTACTGTCAGTAAAGAAACCAGAAAATATTCACATTTCACATTACATTTGAAATAGGAGAATTTATTTCATTAAAAAATTATTCACACGACTAATCAATTATCACAATAGTTAGTGATTCATTTAATTATCAATTAATAACCAACTAATTGATTGTTGCAGCTCTAATAGGATCTGTTTACAGACATTGTGGTGTGGTGCCACATTTTGAAACATGAAATCTTGAGTTTTCCTTTAGTTTGCCATCCTTCTGTAGAATTCTGTCACGAGACATAATTTTTGTTGTCTATAGCACAATAACAACAGATTGAAACATTTTCAGCATGTATATGTGTATAATAGCCTGAAAATGCATCTTGGAAATGCTTGAATTTGACTTCAGAAAAGATGCAGGAATCCAGAAAGCATCTTGAATCGTCTTTCCACTTTTCCAAAAATCAACTCTGGTTTGGTCGAAATAAATCCTTAATTCACTGAGTTAAATGTGAAAATATTTTGGCTCTGGATGCTATTTTGCACTCTTCTTCTGCTCATTGGTGTGTACTGTGCAACGGCTCACACTCATTCTTAGGAGGCAGAGTGTAAAAAACCATAAAACAAAATCAAATAGCAAAAATTGCCCCAAACAAACAAACCTGCAATACCCAATATTTATTCATTCAGTTGCCCATCCCTTATTTAGGATTTTATGGAGTTCAACTGTTAGGTTTACCCACATTCAACATAATATGTATAGGTCCACTAACTTTCTGCATCACCTGAAAGCTCTGTATTTTCAGCAGTTTAAAGTCTCTGGTAGCGTCTTTCTTCCTCTGTATGCACCTTGTTTGTTTGAGGGAGGCTCAGCGAGGATCCCAGCATGTTCTTAAACACATGCTGAGCTTCCTGTGCACAGTCAGTGGTGAAGGAGGAGAGGGGCCTTTTGCAGAGCAGCGAGATTGAAAGGCGATCGATTCGTCTGTGTGCAGTCTATCATCGCTGACACAGTCGGCGTGTGTGTTAATTAGCAACGGGGCAGCATAGGAACAGAGCAGGGTGGGCAGTCATGGAAGAGATGAGGTGGGTGGCTGCGCTGATTCAGGGCTGTCAGCAACACCCCCTAATGAGCTTGTGTGTGTGTCGAGCAGCCATATGTATATATTGAGTGAATGTTGTGTTAGAGTTGGGGGGGCTCATCACTCCCCTCCATCATCACCAATCATTGACTAACTTACATTCATATAATCACTCTCTCTGGCCCTCCTTACTCACTCTGTCACAATAACCTATGATGTAGGATTTCACCCCCCCACCATCTCTCTTCCTCCCTCCCTTGTCTCTCCTTCGTCTTTCTCAGCATCTAATTAATGTGGCATTAATGAGTTGCATCGTTTACCTCTATGAAGGCCTCATTGATTTATTGCCAAGAAACCGATAGCAGCTTCACCCACACACTGCAAAGTGCACCTACACTCAATACGACAAAACGCACACACACGGGTACAGGTCGTTATTTGGAAGTTTAGAAGTTATCTTTCTTCAGATTTACCTCCAAAGTTGTTGTCTGATTGTTTGTGTGTGTGTGTGTGTGTACATGTCTGCAGATTGCAAGGAAGCGACACAAGGTGATAAACACCTTTAAGAGTCCACTCGGACAGACGAGACCACCGCCGCCGCTCAAACACATCACACTGATGCCGCTGTCCCAGATTCGAAGAGTTTTGGACCTGCAGGACACAGAAGGTAACACAATGACAACACACGTACACACACTGGAAACTAATAAAGTTACTGCTTATCACTTAGTCTGTATGACAGGATGCTGTTGTTCTCAGTCTGAACTCTAGTATAACACCCAAAGGTAAAGTTATTGTAGTACCCTTTTGGAGTGTCCCATGTTGCAAATAATGACAAACAAACTCCAAGATCTGTGCTTCATCTGTTTGAACACAGTCGCAGAAGATGTTTCTCAAAGTGTCCATTCAGGGACTCTGAGATCTGAGTCACATCCATGGAGTGCTTTTGGAAAATCCCACAGCAAGAATGAACAGTAAAACAACCCTTCCTAATGTGCTAGCAGCTTGTCACTAAAATGAGAATGGCTGGTCCCCCCTCAAGATCGGTCCTAAACCCCTTCAATTTAATCAGCAGGCTGCAAGCAAGACACAGGAACTTGGGTTTTTGGGTGTTTGTAGCATTTATTCACTGACAAATAGCCTAAACTGTAAACACACAACACTGCTACTTTCACATTTATAATGTTATTGCTAACTACTTCAAACTCAGTCACAAACACACACACACACACACACACACACACACACACACACACACACACACACACACAATCTCTCTCTCGACTGTAGACTCATAAATGTTGCACACAACCTACTAGGCCTGGCTATCAACATATTGAGTGAAATAACCCAGTACAAAGTATATAGTATTGAAACTTCACCAGTCAAACAATACCTGCATTTGATCCTTTTTATATCTATATACCCACATTACTGATGATCATAAATCTCATTGGATTAATATTTTGTGAAAGCACTGATAGTCTGATAGTCATCACTAAAATGTGTTGAGGTATTAGGTCAAAAATATTGTGATATTTGATTTTGTATATACTGCCGAATGATAATGCAAGAAACTCATTTTATCACCATAGCTGCTTCCACCCCTTAGAGTAGATAATATGTCATCCATCACAACCAACAAGATCAATAATTATTGATATCAGCTAATATGAAACTTCACTATCGTGATGCGTTTTTCAGTTATATCACCCAGGCCTAAGTTGAGCATGGTGTATTTGATGGAGTTGGCAGTTCAGCATGCCAGGGAAGAAAGGTATCAAATGTTATTTAATGTTATTACTGGTATTGGTATCATTTGAAGGGCACTGGCATTACAGTTTTTCAACATTAAAAAAATCTCAGGCCCAGCAAGTGCTGGGCTTGCAATGAAACCCTGATTATGATATCATAATGCAAGCACATTAGCATGTTTTCATGACTAGTGTGAACTTGAGGAATGACTACAGCAAATAAAATAATTCAGTGTTCGTATATGCCCCCAGTTTATTGTTTGAAGACTTACTTTAAACCTTGTATCATTTTCCGTTTATTAGTTCACGTTGGTAATGATAGTTGAAATAATATGAAATCAGTGGCTTTATATAAAAAATATATTTTTTTGTAGTTAGGTAGGTAAAACATGCCAAGATTAATGCATTTTAAATGGGCAATATTGTCAGATTTTTGAAATGAACAAACATGACATGGTCAGTTGTGCTTTGATTGCAGTATGCCGTTGCAACAGAATTGAAAGTGGCAAAGTTACAAGCAATTCCTGTTTTATACCCCGTCAATCCTGTGAGGTCATTTCATGTCCCTCAACATGATGGACAATGAATTTTCATGTATAAAATGTGACACACTGCAGTGACACATTGTCAGTACTGGGGCAACACTGCATATAGGGCATACACTTCACACTTAGAATTGAGACCTTCAAAATAAATGATGGACAGTTGTGCACTGTATAGTTCAGACATAAATGAAATGCTCTTTTCTAGTCCACACATATCTCATTCACTCTATCCTATTAGTTCATATTTCTCATTTACATCTTTTTTCCTCAAACATCCTGCACACATCCACATGTTGGTCAACAGGTAACAAAGAGCACAAACTGAAAGATAAGCCCACAGCACAGCATGATTAGACACATTAAGGCTCTCTGTCACATCTTACTTATCTTATAGTCCCCACCTTTGATAACTCTGAAGAAACTTCCCTAAATTTCATCATTTGGCACAGAATCTGTCAGTTTGGCTCACATTAACTTGTATGAGGCTGCAGCCGTCATGGGTTCAATCCAGCCCTCACAACATGATGTACTTGTACTTTTCCAGCTCTGTACTATAATCCTGGCTGCATAAAGGAAGCCTGCAAGAGCTAACCCAAACTGTGCCTTTCTAAGTCCGGCTGATAGAACAGATTTGTTCTCCAAGAAAGCAAAAAACATGGTGTCCTTGGCAACGGCTGATTCAACCACTCCACAACTGCCCAACCACCCAGGACCAAAATGAGGAACCCAGCAGAACGCCCACATGAGGTGTAGCAAATGACCCACAAAGTGCTTTCCAGCACTCATTGCTTTGAATTAGACCAGGCCTCTTAAGTCTGACGGGGGTCCTATACTATTTAGGAATTATTTTATAATGTAGAAATGTTTATACTTATTATCCTGTTCTCGCAGATCTCCTGTCAATCTCCACGTTCAGGTCCCTGTGCCATATTTGTTCTATTAAAAGGATTAAAAAGTCTAAAATCCAATAATGTGAGTATGATAGGTCTTGAAAAATTTGTTTGGAGCAACATTACTTTTGGAAAGATGCATTAACTTCAGTCTCACTTTTAAACGTGTCTTTGGGGGGAAAAAATTGTATTAATCACAATAACAACTACAAAATGAAACCAACATGAAATCAATATGATCAGATAAGAGTCTGAATTCAATTTGGACTGGTATATTTCATAAACAGATAATGAATATAAATTATTTAAATTTATATTCCCTTTCTACTTTTGTCAGTTTGGATGTGAAAATATGATGTAAACTTCGTTCATAATAATCTTACAAAGTCTTAATTTCAGGGTTCCCTCGGATGCTTAAAACTCTCAAAAGGCATTGAATTGATTCATCTAAAAATAAGACCTTAATTGGCATTAAAATGTATTGAATCAACCCTTCTAAAGTCTTAAAAATGCCAAGACATGGGAACTAGGGTTTTATTAATTGCCTTTTTTGACATTGCAATTTTAAGTTTTTGAAATAATTAATTGCAGAATGCTTCTCACATTAGTGTCATGCAGATCATGATAGCAGAACAAACAACACTCTGTTTTCAGTGGGATGCTCAGCAGCTGCTTGGTAGCAGTGATGTGCACATGGAGACATGGGGAAGTGTAAATTCAATGGGCATGGTTGAAACCAGTACCAGGAAATGTATATGAGGCACACTATGTTTTGTGTCATAACTGTCTTAAACTCAGCACGGTGGATTTAAAGGCAGTTCAGTCCCGTATGAAGAGCAAAAAACACAAGACTGCCCATTCAAGCCGCCAACAGACGGCAGGTATTTCCTGGTTCTGTTCCACTACCCTCGTCTCCAGCACAGCTTCACCCCCATCTCTGATGGGCTGCAGACCAGTTTCTTTGCTCTGCTGCGTTCACTGTCACTCGTAATACCCGCTCACGTTTGTCCAGTCTATCCATATGCATCACTACTTATCACTTTTACCCATTCCAGCCACAGGCGGTCATACTGACCCCACAGAAACTGCCACTGTTATATTGTTACTTTTGCACAGTTGGAGATGCATCTTGGTTGCTTAGCAACTACCATTGTCTCTGTCATAAATAAATCTTATCAAGTGATCTTGCTTTCCAATTTCCTGACATTAAAGTACAAATGATTAAATAATTAGACTCAGTAAAAATAAATTAGGGGAGACCAGGGACGTTTGTAACTCTTCTTGTCTCAGGACCTATAAAATGCGTTAATGTCTTAGTCTGGTATTTATCCTGAGAGATAAGTCAAAGTCAGAATAACCACTTATGGCCGTTCTAGTAGATATGGAATTCTGGCACTTTTACTGTTAAAACAGGTTGATAACATCAACAATCTTTTATTTATGATAGCCTGATCAGTGCAATAAACAGGTGAAAACAGATCAATACACTGACATATTTTACAAAAACAAACAGGACATTTTTAATAACTAAAAGCAGGACTTATACATAAGTGATTTGATCAGAATATGTATATATGTTCATATTATCTAGCAGTATATGGTTAATTTTCGGGTCAAACAGAACAGATTTAGAGATTTGGGACAGTTGCTTGTAATTTTGAACTGTCCTGAATTCTTCAGGATGTCTGGTCACTGTAACGTGTGGCTGATGAAGCGACACAGAGAAGCAGAACCTTCATCAAACCTGGGAGGATAAGTGGGGCAGTAAAAAGACTCAGGACAGCTAACAGAGATGACACATCAATACTGCTACACATCTCTCCATGGGCCTCCTAATTAGCAGGGTTAATTATCATTTAAACATTACTGAGAAGTGGAGTTTTTCCAGCTTAAAGGCAACTCCAGGATCCCACATTTCACTATCCAGTATGACAAGTGACGGAATTGTGTATCTTACATAGTTTGGTGTCTCCTCTATTTAGTCCAGCCCCGTAGTTTCATGTGGGAACACTGTTATGAGACACATGCTGTGTTCACACAGGGACCAGTTATGATTGATGTGTATGGAGTTTGGATGAAGCACTGAAGTTGATTTGTCTTGCATGTTTTTTCTTCCTCCACCACTTCTGTCTGTTCTTATCTCTCCATCTGTCTCTCTTCCCTTTCTGCCCGTCCAACACCCGTCTTCCATCACCCCTCATCCTTTTCTATCTCATTCTCCTCATTTCAATCTCTGCACTGGCTCATTTCCCTCCTCCCTTCTTTCTGTCACTGTTCATTCTTTTCTCTCCTCTCGTTCCATCACTGTCTGTCCATCTCTCGCCCTCCCGCTTCCTCCGCTCAGAGTGTGTGAATGCGTTCGCCTTGGTGGTTCGCCCTCCGACTGAACAGGAGAACTTGTTGTTCAGCTTCCAACTGGCCGGAGAGGACACAGTTAAAAGCGCCTGGCTGCGAACACTCTGTCGCCACGTCGCCAACACCATCTGCAGGGCTGATGCGGTGAGTCGACACACACTCATAGACACACACAAGAAAGAAAGAAAGAAAGAAAGAAAGAAAGTAGGTAGTTTGACAGATCGGCAGGAAAGGAAGGAAGCTGTGATAGCTTTGTCCCCAGCAGTTTACACCGAAAGAACCTTTTCTCTCAAAAACAAATTGGTCTAGTTGTAGTCTCGTCATCACCCTAAAGCCCCAGGAAACAATGCTGTACTACTGAAAATTTTCTATTCATGTCTTATACAAAATACCCAGCTGTAAAGCTTAAAAGGAAACTTGAAAAATGTGTTTTGGTGACTTGTCCTGCGCCCCAGGAGGCGGAGAGGCGGAGAGGATGGTGGGAAGTTGATAATCAAGTGCTGAACTGCGAATGTGGTGCCAAGAATGACTGGCTTCCGTGTTAATCGTCGCCTGCCTGCTTTGGGACAGTTTTGCTCAACAATAAACTAACTAAATAAATTAAAAATGACCTCAGAGGAAAAAAAAACATACAAAACACTAGACCAGATTTTAAATTTTACTTTGGTTTTATTTATGGCCCTGTAGTTATGCAAAAGGTTATTGTATGAGGTCATGTCAGCTTTATTTAAATAGCACATTTCATACAGCGTATGAAGTGTAAACTCGAGATGTGCTTCAAGATACATCGTACATGACGAAACAAAATAGCATATAAGCTAAGAAAATATTACACATATAAAAACATATAGGACATAATAAAAACACAAGATAAGGTCGTATTACCATTACTCTCAAAAAGGGAGATAACAACAATAATAATTCCTAAAACAAAGCAGAATAAAACTAAAAACACACTTTAACCTAAATAAAAGTTTGTGGAAAAAGGTTTGCTTTGAAAAGAAAACACTGTTGTTGCAGACCGCAGTTCATGTGGAAGAGAACTGAAGAGAGAATTTATTGAAAAGGCCTGTTGTGATTTGGGTCGCCATGGTTTGTCATTTTTAAAAAGTGGGCCCCCAGGAAAAAAGTTTGGGAAACACTGATCTAAGGGATCTCTGTTGTGTGCATTCAGTGAGTCGACAAGGAAGGAGTAAAACATTTAAATACAATAAGACGTATTTTAAAACCGATTCTCTCTCTTTCTCTGTGTTAATACTCTGGCTGCCACATTCTGAATAGGTTGGATTTTATTTAACATCTACTTTTTCAGTCCAGCAAATCGTGCATTACAGTAATCTAGTCTCCTGGAAATAAAAACATGAACCAGCTTTTCAGAGACTGACTCAGACAAGGTACATCTAACTTTAATATTTCGAAGATGATAAAAGGCAGTCTTAGAAATATTATAGATGTGTTTCTGAAAGTTAAGATCAGCATCTATGGGGCGGAGGTTTAGCTCAGTTGGTAGAGCGTCCGCCCCATGTACTGAGGCTGATAGTCCTCTGCAGCGGCTGCTGGTTCGAATCCCGCCTGTGGCCCATTTGCTGCGTGTCATTCCCTCTCTCTCTCCCCCCTTTCCTGTCACATCTTCAGCTGTCCTATATAATAAAGGCAAAAACCCAAAAAATAATCTTTAAAAAAAAAAAAAAAAAGATCAGCATCTAAAATCACACCAAGTTTTTGACATGCTCACATGGTTTTACTGACAGAGACTGACTCTCATGCCTCACAGCCTTAGGACCTACTAACAGAATCTCTGTTTTGTCATGATTAAGCTGTAAAAAGATTTTGACCATCCAGAATCTGATATCTATGATGGTAGTGGGTGAGATCATTTACTAGGCCAGGGTTTGTGGTGGAGACAGATATGTATAACTGTTTTACTGGCACATGAAGAAGAAATATTATATTGCTGTATTGTGGACCCAAGTGGAAGCATGTACAGATTAAACAACAGCGAACAAATAGAGACAGAGAAAGATCTTCCTGTAAGATATGAAGAACACCAGCACAGAACTGTGCCTTTAAGGCCCAAACAGTGTTCAATGTGCTGAAGAACAATTTCATGGTCCACTGATTGGTTCAAGTTAGCCCGTGTTAGACGTGATAGACAGATGATCACCTGCCAAGTGTTTTTTTAAGTGCCTGCCCTTTTCCAAACAGTTTCTAAGGACGACTTCCCAAATGGTTCTGTGTAACAAACTGTCTGGCATGTCAGCTTAGGTATTTAAGGGAGACTGGGATACTGGTTTGTGTCATTTTGGATGGGAGGTGTTAACATTGAAATTAAGGCAACATTAACTGCACGATGCCTAAATTTCTACAGTTGGTAATACAAGGCTCCAATTTAACATTTTCACCACCTTCTCAAAGACCACCGGGGGAGTGCTAACATCGTTGCACAGCAGCCACACTGACAAGGCTGCCTGCAGATGTGTGTGTACACACTCCTTTTTTTATCTGCCTTGTGAGCACTGCTGCCACTTGTTTCAAAATGCCAGATATTTATCTATCACCACTGTTGATTGAACTGTATGATCACTTTGGAGGATGTAGTTTGGATGTAGGGTGGACAAAATAATAGAAACACATGCCAGGCCTGCAGTATCACACTGCCCATATTTGAAAGTGAAGATCCAGTTTCTGAGTCTCCTCAGATGGACATGGCAGGGGTTTAGAGGACATGTTTACACTGCTGTCTCAGCTAAGGCTCAGGAGAATGACTTTGGGCCGTGTGTGTTCAGGGGGTTGTGAATTTGCCCCAAATATGGATTAATGGTTTCACATGCTCTCAATGTCTTTTCAAATAACAAAAAATAACAAATACATACTCTGTGGCAGGGGGCGGGGCATGTGTGTGTGAGATGAGACCTGGCACCAGGATCAGTTGTTGGCATAATAGAGTAAAGTAACATATTATTTACCAACTCAAAAAATGCATTTATATTTGAAAAAGGCCCAGTAATATCCTGCAGATTTCATCAAACATTACTCAGGCTTGTGGAAATAGGGCATTTTGGGGGACAATTTTCACTATGAATTAATCTGTGTTCTTACAGGTGCTGGAAATCATTTCAGGCTTTGAAAATTGCTTGGATTTTGGATTAAGTGCTTGAAATCGCTTCACATTGTTATTGCATTCCTTTCACAATAGCTGAAATCAGAATTTGGACTTTGCTTTTCCTTGAAAAAAAAAAAAAAAAGACTCAAAATAATAACTTTACTGATTAATTAAAACTTTCTAGTTTTTCCTTTGACAATTATTTTCATTGTTGATTTATCTGTTGATCATTTTCTCAATTAATCAATTAGACATTGGTACTTAAAATGTCAGAAAATGTTTACTGACACAGACTGGTCAATTATCAGAATGGTTGGCAATAAATTTAATGATCAATTAATAACAAATTAATTGATTAATTGTTGCAGCTCTAATAGGATGCTAAATCTACTAATAGACACATTTTGAAACACGAATCTTCCTTTAATTTGTCTCCGTTCTGTAGAATTCTGTCATGAAACATCATCTTGGTTGTCTATCGCACAATAACATCTGCTTCAAACATTTTGAGCATGTATATGGTAAATAAATATGATATTTACCTCAGCTGGAAGGTGCTGGAAAAGCTTGAGTTTAACTAAAGAAAAGATGGAGGAACCCTTTAATCCACATCAGGTGCTCTGGTTAATAAACTACAGTATGTGTGTTCATGATAATAAAAGTACATGTCTCTCAGTGTGCTCACTGATGTGTTTTTAAAAAATTTTGGACAACACCGGAACTCAGGAATAAAGGCTGCACAAGCAGTTCTTGTTAGTTCTACCAATTCCTAGTTGGTTTTGCTCTTTTCATGGGATTTTTTTTAATATTAAGATAAACATACAGTAGAATATCACCATCCTTATCCTTTAATGGTTTGGGGAAATTATGGAAAACTGAGTCGTTATGGGCTGATTAAGCTTAATGATTATTGAGCCCACTGGAAGATATGGAGGAGAGGCTGTGTGCTGTGTTCAGCCGAGCCAGCAGCAGGGGGCGATGTTGGCCTCTGTGTGCCTGCCGCCTCGCAGCTGCATTCCTAATGCTGTTTTCACTGGGTCAGCGCTGCAATGTGAATACCAACGAGATAGAGCCCTGCTTGTTAACAAGCCCTCTGCAGGGTGAGGGGGAGAGAGAAATAAAGACTGTGTGTGTGTGTGGATCCCACTACACATCCTCTCTTGCAAGTATTTTGGCAGCAAAGCATAATGTATCTATTGGTATTGACTGCATATTGCACACTTTGGGTCATGATTTATTATATTGAGTTTGAGGCTGTATTGTTTTTTTGTTCTGTAACCAGGAGGACCTGATTCAGTGCACAGACCCAGACTCACTGCAGGTCAGCACCAAGGATATGGACAGCACCCTGAGCAAAGCCTCCAGGGCCATCAAGAAGACCTCTAAAAAGGTAAAGGCAAAAGAATCGCTTCCTCGTGATTAACCTTTTCCAACTGCACCTTTTGCAGGGATGGATCATGAGAACATAATGCACATTTAGTAGCCAAGCATTGTTCAGACGATGCTGCCCCCTTAAACATTGATGATTCCAATCATCAGGCGATGATCCTCTGAGTCAGCTCGCAGTCTGTCAGCTGAATCACTGCACTTATTTTAGCTGTATCATTGTACACAGAGTAACACAGAATGACGGCATGTAAGGATCTAAATGTTCAAATCACAGATATCTATCGACGCAATTAACACTCCTTCCTAACTGGAAGTGACATGAATGAACAAACAAACATCAGATGTTTTGTTTTTTCCTTAACGAAGATGTCCTGACCTGCTCCATGCGTCAGCGAGCAGGCAAAGCGGAGTGTCGCCATGGTTCTGTTTCTTAAGTTTTGTACACTTGCTTCAATGCTAACCTGTTTTCTTTGGTCAAAATTGACACCGACATCCTTGACGTTCCAGTTTCCCCTCATCAAAGCAGTCAGCACTTACAACAAGAGACTTAATTACAAGGCTGAGAAGTGGCACATTTAATTTGACCCGCAGCACCCTGCTTATACTGTAGAAATAACCTCAAAAACAGGGAGCTGTTGGGAGTTACAAGTAAGTAAACTACCACCCAATTATATAGAAACAAGACTAACTTAAGAAAAAAGGAAAAAAGGAAATTTGAAGGGCGGAACTACTCTTTGTTTTGTCATAATGATGTCAGATTCAGGTCAGTCAGAGCTATGAGACATTAAATCATCTTTTGAGTCTGTCCCTCAGGTGTGCATAAACTACAGGTTATTAACTTCTTTTTAAAAGCAAACAGTTATCTTGTTGGCATTGGCCATGAAAAGCAGGTAATTATCAGTATTGGCTGAAAAAAAAATCCATATTCTGTATCCCTAGTGGTTATGAATGAATAACTTGGATAGTTAACTTACTCATCTGCAGGGGGAGCAATCACAAGTGACACCACTTCAACACTGTCTGTAGTTTATCTGGACATTTTATTGCCCTCCATCCACTAGATTTCCCTCGCTTGCTGTATGTGCAAGTGCGCTGGAAATAGAGGGGTGATGGAAACAGAGGGCGGCACAATGTAGAACAGTGCAGCTCTTTTTTTATTTTTGTTGTTCACTGCAGCGCTGCTCTGAAGTCCAGTGCTAAATGCTGTGAAGTTTGTTAAACTAGTTTTAAACAGAGCTTGAGATCTGTGCCTGAACCTGACGGGACCCAACAGGATCGGGCTGTATTATTATTTTTATTTTTATTTTATCATTATCATTATTGTTTTTTTTCCTCCCCAAATTAGTTGTTGCCAATTCCAATTACCCCCCTGTTGTATTGTATCGTCCCTGCCACTGCCAACTCCAACTGTTTGCATAGAGGGAAGCTTATTAAGAAAAATGTCAGGCTGAAATGTGCTCGTGAGGGTCGGGTTCTGGTTGGTTTCAGACAGTTTTGTTGGGCTCGGGCCTCCTCGGGCTCAACTTCACAGGCCTGATTAAAGCTCTAATTTTAAACCACTGCTACAGCCTCCTGTACTGCCGTCCAGTCTGACTGACTCTTCAGCAGCCACGCAGCATTGAACTCAAACGCCGACTGAGTCGACCTCAATGTCCTCATTTCGGTACAGCCCTGTTAGAGACTGACAGCACTTAAAACATTGTAGTCTAAATCATGAGGTACATATTCAACTGATTCCACGCTGAATTAAACAGAAACATGAATGAAATTGTGCAGCTATCTAGCACAGACCTTTCTCTTTGATGTAATTGTACAGTCATAAAACAATGGGCTGGGATTGAAATCAGCCTTCGACTTATTTTAGCTCCTCTTCCCAGCTTATCCAGAGAGGGCAGCTGAAGGATTTGAATATTTAACAGAACAGAAGCATGATACTGCCTGAAAGAATCCATGGAACAAGCAGATAAAGATATGCGACATTGTCAAACAGTGTGTGGAAAAAATGGTTCATCTGATTTTAAAGCTGCTTAAGGAAACATTTGAGGGAACAATTGAGAGCAGTGAAGGTTTGGAGGTTAAAGAGAGGTTCTCCTGCAAACTGTCTTACCAGTCATTCTACCAGTGTCTCTTTTTCTTAAGCTGCTCTCCCTGATATTGTGACTGTAGAAACAGCCACATATGCAGAACAGCTGATATCTGTCTAAGAAGCTGGTTTGCATGTATTTGTTGTGTATGTGACTACTACTTAAATAGATAGAAGCACATAGGAATAGTGTCTTATGGTGTAATTACTGGCAAAATATTTGGCCTCTTATGAAAACCATGATGTGTCAGATGCTGATCCTTCTCAGCAGCTGTCACAGAGGCTGATAAGTGGAAGCTCAAACAGTCAGAGCTCTTTCCTTCTTATCCACATACGCACATTTATAATTTTGTTGTGATTAGGGCTGCCACTAATGACTATTTTTAATATTTGTTTGTTTTAAAATGTCAGAAAAGGGTAAAAAGGTCACTCAATTGATTAATCTAATTATTTTCTTGATTAATCCATTAGTTGTATAGTCCATAAAATGTCAAAAAATGTAAAAAAAAAAAAAAAAAAAAAAAAAAAAAAAAAAAAAAAAAAAAAAAAGCCATTGTTACCCAAAACTGAAGGTGATGTCCTCAAATATCTTGTTTCACTCACAACTAAAAATATTCAGATTATTGTTGGAGAGGAATTAAAAAAAATAGAAAATACTCACATTTAAGAAGCTGACATCAGAGAATTTTGACTTTTTTTTCCTTAAAAAATGGTACAAACTGATTAATTGATTTCCAAAATAGTTGCAATTCATTTGATAATTGATTAAAAATCAATTAAACATTGCAGCTCTAATTGTGATGAAACAGATTTTAAACTGAGCAATCAGTCTGAAGTTATTTAAAGGATTACCTGATGAAGTGGCTGGAAAAAATTAATAAACTTAATTTGATCAACAAATTCACAGTTTTAATTTTTTTAATAGAGCTTGATGGAGGAATCAGCCAGGTTGATATGTTATAACAAGAAATATTAGCAGAGAAATGCTGGAAATGAATCAGAGGTCTGATTTGTTCAACAGACTTCGGTCAGGTTTGTTTAGCTGTAAAATCCCCAACATATATGTATACATATATGCAGAGCATTAAGGCATGATGCATGGAAACACACCATTTATCGCAGTTCAGACAGTCTTTTGCAATATGTATATCGCGCATGTTGATATCGCGATGACGGTAAATTTACGATATATTGTGCA